>PVIH01003666.1:8054-155790 GCA_004025045.1 Sigmodon hispidus
AAAAAAAAAAAAAAAAAAAAAAAAAAAAAAAAAAAAAAAAAAAAAAAAAAAAAAAAAAAAAAAAAAAAAAAAAAAAAAAAAAAAAAAAAAAAAAAAAAAAAAAAAAAAAAAAAAAAAAAAAAGAATAGCTTCCTCTTACATCATGTGAGGAAATAGAGAACCAATAAAAACAAGTTCCTAGTCCAATATCCAATGGATAAATAGTGGAGCCAGAATTCAGATTCAGATCAGCCTAACTGCTTTTCTTCTACCTCGTGTGGCCTCTTAAGACAACCCTCCTCTAGGTATTTGATGAAGTTGGTTTGACCTACAAAGAGCTGAGCATTTACCCTAGAATTCTCTATCTAATGCCTCTTCAATGCAGTTGGTGGAGTTCTCAGGATACCTCAGGCTCATTGTTCTGTCCTAGAGTCTGCTAGTTGTTGAGAAAAATTTGTGTCTTGGATTCTCTTTTCTGGATTGTTCAGTAGGCAATATTGGACCCTGATGGATTTTGGATTCTAAGATAAGCAGGAAATAACAAAAGAAAAAGGTAAAAATGACATTTCAGGTGCCCAGAAGTATATCCTCATGTGCATTCTAAGAAGTGCAAACCTGTTGTTTGATTATCGCTCTAAATGCTAATCATAGCCCTGACTCTGAGTTCACACCTGCTCAGGTAGGAGAATTCAGCCTAGCATCTTGCTATGGCCGTGAAACCTGAGGCTTACTCATTTCTGATTTTGGACACTAGTAAATATGAGGCTTCTGCACTTGACAATCTCCTTTCACCAACAGAGGCACAGAAGACAAAACATGATAAAGACGTTTGGAGGACTTCATTACTACCAACTTCTTTGACATGTGCTACCTGCTTCACAGAACTTTTCAGATGTGTTCATTACTTGAGTGGGATGAAGAAACTGCAGACTAAGGACTAGAGTGATCATAGGAAACAAGGTTAAGAGTTTTTCTGGCAAAGCCATTAGGATCAGAATGAGCTGTGCCACTCAACCATTCTAGCTCTGGGGATGGTATTCATATATGGCTGTTCTCAATTCCTCATGAAATCATCTATTACTTTAAATACAGATATTTAAAGCATTTAAATAATGTGTTCTAACACAAAAAATTCAAAGTAAAATTGAGTCCAGAAGAGGATCTATTTTGTTTACAGTTTTGATTATGTGATTTGAGTATGTGATTATGAAGAAAGAAATATGAAACTTTAAATTCTTAGTCATCTTTTTTACTCACTTTTAAGTTAAACTAGATATGTCTAAGAACAGATAAGAAAGCTTTAGGTGCAGATTTTAGGAACATACAGAGGCATGCTTCAGAAGTCTTACTGATAAAATGTACCATGCCATATGACAGCTAATCTGTCCAGGGAAGGAACTTATGTTTGTTTTTCAAAAAGAAGGAGAACATCCAAGCTTTAGTCTTGATTTATTTAAAGATAGCCCTCATTGCTGCAGCCTCATCTTGACTCTGACACCCCGACACTAAGGATTTGAATGGTGTTTATGAAGTGCCTTCTCTGGGACTGGAAGAGAGGCATTTGTGTTCAGAGGTCCTTATTCAATCCTCTTATGGAGTATAGCATGAAACAGCCTTAATCCTGTCCAACCTTTACTCATTCTATATAAACACAAACATGTGCATGTGAGTGCACACACATACACTCACAGATTATTTAATACAATATGCTCACAGTCTTATGTATGTACACATGCATACTATGTATGTAGACACACATACACAATCACATTTATGTAAACATACACACTCATATACACGTACATTTGCAATCTTAAGCATTCACACATTCAGAGTCTTATGTATACACACACTAAGAGTCATATGTAAACACACACACACACACACACACACACACACACTGACAATACCAAGTGAGAATAAGCCAATACACAGCTAAATACATAAACTAATCTCAGAAATCAATATGTGGAATTAAAGAGAATAAATCCTAAGAATGTGTTCACTTGTCCTCACCTTTCACTGAGTGTCAATGACAGACTCCATGTGGAAATGCCATTGGAATTGATGGTGATCTTATAACTTTCAAAATAGGAAGAAGCTGTCCATGTGAAATTCAGACAAGTTTCCAAGTGAAATGTTGACATGGTAAGTGGCAACTTTATTTAACAAACATATTTCATTAACTAATGTTAACTTTATTTTCACAGTTCTTTTTCCATTCCTAATTCAGTGAGTGTGTGTGTATGTGTGTGTGTGTCTGTCTGTCTGTCTGCCTATGTGTGATTGTAATTTTACTTTTATATAGCTCAACATCTACAGAATGAGAAATAACATATTAGGAGCTCATAAAAAAGCTTTTTCTTTTGAAAGAGGTCATAAAATTTACTAGGTAAACTAAATATTATTGAGAGTGGTAGCTTCTAGAACCTGTGTGTAAGTGTCCATGAGAACACCCAAAGCTTTCTGAACCCAAGACTGTCAGCAGCATCCTTTTTTTTTGGCATAACTAAATTTCAAGTATATAACTTATGCAATTAGACTTAGACTTATGAAAGACTTCAATTTTTGAAACCTTATTATTCTGAATACATTGATATTAATTCTACTTTTGAAAAGACGTCTGAGGAGTGTGAGAGGCAAATTGACAAAAATCAAACAGACAAACACAAAATTCCCCCAAAGTAAACTTCATGTAAAGTTAAAATGGTGGCAGTAACATCAGCAGACAGAAAGACAGACTATAATGGCCAGAAGACCAAAAAGTAAAGAGAAAACAAAGAACAAAACCCTCATCCAACAAAATCAAACTCAGAAATAGACACATAGACCTAAATTCATTCCAAACCCAAATGCCTAGACACCAGTATAAAAAGAATCAACAGTAGCTAGGACAATAAGACACCACCAGAGCTCACCAGTCCTACTACACCAATTGCTGAATATTCCAACACAGCTAAAGCAAAAGAAAACAATGCTAAAACCAACATTATGATGATGGTAAGGGTTTCTATATAAAGAAGAAATAAATAGAAATCTTGAAAAATAAACAAAGGCAGAAAAAGAATAAATTGCTTAAAACCTGAAAATCAAAATGAAAGTAATAAAAAAAGCAGAAACTAAGAAAATCCTGCAGATGGAAAAACTAGATAAGCAAGCAGAAACTACAGAAGGAAGCATTACAAACAGAATGCAAGAATGGAAGAGAAAATCTCAGACATAGAAGACACAGTAGAAGAAATGGTTATATCAGTCAAAAAGAATGTTAAGTCTAAAAAATTCATGACTCAAATGTACAAAAAAACTGGGACACTTTGAAAAGACCAAACCTAAAAATAATAGGATTAAAAGAAGGATCATTTTAAGCTCAAAGGCCCAGAAAATATTTTTAATAATATCATAAATGAAAAATTTTCTAACCTAAAGAAGAACATGCCTGTAGAGACACAAGAAGGCTAAATAACACCAACTAGGTTGAATCAGAAAAGAAAATAATAATCACATAATAATTAAAACACTAAACATACAGAACAAAAAAAGATTATTAAAAGCCACAAAAGAAATAGGCCAAGTAACATATAAAGGCAGACCTATTAGAATTACACGTGACTTCTCAACAGAGACTCTAAAAGTCAGAAAGTCCTAGACTCTAAAGAGACCACAGACTACTACACCCACTAAAACTTTAAATCACCATAGATGAAAAAAATAAGATAATCTATGACAAAGTCAAATTTAAACAATATATAGCCACAAATCCAACCCAAGGGGGTTAACTACTCTTATAAAAACACAGGCAAGAGATAATCTCACACCAGCAAAATCCAAAGAAGAAAACACACACACACACACATACACACATACATACTCTACCACCACCAAAAATAGCAATAATGGCAACAACAACAAAATAATAGAAAATAGTGATCAATGGTCATTGCTATTTCTCAGTACTAATGGGCTCCACTAACCAATAAAGAAACACTGATTACCAGAATGGACATAAAAAGAGGATCCATTCTTCTATTGCATACAAGAAACATACCTTAAAACAAAAGAGAAACATTATCTTAGAGTAAAAGGTAAGAAAAATTTTCCCAAGTAAATGGAGCCAATAATCAAGCTAGTGTATCTATACTAATATCAAAAAAAAATAGAATTCATACTAAAATTAATCATAAAAAAGATGGGTAAGAACACTTCATACTCATCAAAGGAAAGATCCACCAAGATGACATCTCAGTTCTTAAAATCTATGCCTCAAATTCAAGAGCAGCCACAATTCTAAAAGAAACTTCACTTAAAGCTTAAACTACATATTGAACTTTACACATTAATACTAGGAGATTTCAATACCCCACCCTCACTAATGGACAGGTCCTCCAAGAAAAAGTAAACAGAAAAATAATGGAGCTAACAGATATTATGACTCCAATGAACCTAACAATTATTTGCAAAACATTTCAACAAAACATGAAGAATATACCTTTTCTCCAGAATCTCACAGAACATTTTCCAGAATTAACCACATACTTGGTTACAAAGCAAGTCTCAGCAGATATAAGAAAATGGAAATAACCACACCTCACCCCACATCTGTCAGACCACCATGAATTAAAGTTAGATTTTGACAACAGAAAGCCTACAAACTCATGGAAACTGAACAAATCTCTACAAAATGGTCAAGACAGAAATAAAGACATTAAAGACTTCCTAGAATTTAATGGAAATGAATGCACAACATACCCAAAGTTATGAAACACAATGGAAACTGTTCTAAAAGAAACGTTCATAGCACAAAATGCCTTTATAAAAATTTAGAGAGATCTCATACTAGCCACTTAACAACACACCTCAAAGCTCTAGCACAAAAAGAAGCAAACTCACCCAGGAGCAGTAGACAGGAGGCTAAAAGACAGAGACAGAATATTAAAATGAACAATATCAGAAGTGAAAGGTGATTTAATGACAAAAGCCAAGGAAATCCAAAGAATCATTAGGTCATGCTTCAAAGACCTGTACTCCACAAAGTTAGAAAATCTTTATAAAAATAAATAAAATTAAATGAAATAAAAAATAAATTGAAAATTAATTTTATTGATGGATACCACTTACAAGGCCAGATAAACAATCAATAAACCTATAATACTCAAGAAAATATAAGCAGTCATTAAAAGTTTTCCCACACACAAAAAAGCCCAGAGCTACATGGTTTTAGCAAAGCATTATAACAGACTTTCAAATAAGAGCTAATATTAATATTTCTCATATTATTCCACAAAACAGAAACAGAAGGAACATTGTCAAATTCTTTTTGTGATGTCACAATCACCCTGATACCAAAACCACAAAAAGACACAACAAAGAAAATTATAGACCAATTTCCTCCTAAACACTGATATAAAAATGCTCAATAAAATACTCATAAGCCAAAGCCAAGAAAACATCAAAAAAAAAAATCATCCACCATGATCAAGTAAGCTTCATCCTAGAGATATAGGGATGGTTCAACATAATAAAATCTGTATATAAAATCTACCATATAAATAAATTGAAAGAAAAAAATGTGATCATATCTCATTAAATACTGAAAAAGCCTTTGAAAAATTCAACAAGCCTTCATGATAGAGATCAGGAATACAAGGAACATACCTAAACCTAATAAAGGCAGTTTACAGAAATTCCATTGACAACATCATATTAGAGAGAAACTCAAAGCAATTCCACTTAAATCATGAACAAGATATCTATTTGATTGTAGTACTTGAGGTTCTAGAAAGAGTGATAATACAATTAATTAAAGATGATCAAACAGATTAAAATTGGAAATGAAAAACTCAAAGTACCCTATTTGTAGTTGATATAATAGTATATATAAGCAACTGATAAACACCTTCAACAAAGTGGTTAGCACAAGATAAGCTAAAAAAAAAAATCAGTAGTCCTCCTATATACAAATGATAAAGAGCTGAGATAGAAATCAGGGAGACAACACCCTTCACAATAGCCACAAATAACATAAAATACCCTGAGGTAACTCTGAGCAAGTGAAAGACTTGAATAATATAACCTTGAGTCCTTAACGAAGCTGAAGAAGGTGTCCGAAGATGGAACAGTCTCACATGCTGATCAATCTGCAGCAAACTTCAGATTCAAGACAATCCCCTTAAAATCCCAGCACAATTCTTTACAAACCTTGAAAGAACAATATTCAATTTTATATGGATAAACAATAGCAAACAATTAAACACATAAACAAATTGTGTTAGGATAGCTAACACAATTATGTACAATAAAGCAAATTCTAGAAGTATCACCAGCTCTGATTTTAACATACACTACAGAGCTATAGTAATATAAATGTCATTTTATTGACATTAAAAAAACAGGTTGATCAATGAAATTAAATCAGAGACTCAAATACAAGTACACACACTTATGAACACCTGATTTTTGATAAAGAAGCCCAAAAAATACAATGGAAATATGACAGCATCTTCAACAAATGCTGGTCTAACTGGATGTCATCATGTAGAAGAATGTAAATAGATCCATATCTATCACTCTGCATAAAACTCAAGTTCAAATGAACCAACAATCTCAGCATAAAAATGCAAACATTGAACCTAATAGAAGATAATAAAGATGTGGTGAATAGCCTTGAACACATTTGATGTGGGATGTCTTTTTGTATGCTATGAATTACTATTGGATAATAAAGGAATTGTTTTGGCCTATGGCAGAAATCTTAGAAGCAGGCAGGAAATCCAAGAATAAATAAAGGGGAAGGAGGGCAAAGCCAGAGTGAGACTCTGTGAGCTGCCGCCAAGAAATCAAGATGTAAAAGTACAGGTAAAAGTAAGAGCCACGTGGAAAAACATAAATTAGTAAAGATGGGATGAATTAAGATGCAAGAGCTAGCTAGCAATAATTATGAGATATAGGCCAAACAGTTTGTAATTAATATAAGCCTTTGTGTGATTATTGAAGGCAGTCTAGACCTCAGAGGTAGGCCAGGTCAGAAACTTCTGGCACATTGATTGGCACAGGAGACAGCTTCCTAAACAGAATACCAATAGTGCAAGCACTAAGATCAACAATTAATAAATGGGACCTTATGAAACTGAAAACCTTCTGAAAGGCAAAGGACTTTGTCAATAAGACAAAATGAAATGGCAGCCTACAGAATAGGAAAAGATTTTTACCAACTTGACATCTAACAGAGGACTGATAACCAATATATAAAGAACTCAAGAAATATGACATCACCAAATCAAATACTACAATTAAGTTGGAGTACAGATCTAAAGAAAGAATTCTCAACAGAGAAATTTCTAATGGCTGAGAATCACTTAAAGAAATATTCACCCTCCTTAGCCACCAAGGCAGTGCAAATCAGAACTACTTTGAAATTCTATCTTACACCTGCCAAATTTCTAAGATCAGAAACACAAGTGACAACTCATCTGATGAGAATGTGGAGCAAGGAGAACAACCCTCTATTGTTGGTGGATGGGCAAACTTGTATAGTCACTATGGAATTCAATATGGTGGTTTCTTGAAAAATTTGGAATGTATATATCTCAAGAACCAGCTATATCAATCTTGAGCATAAAGGATGCTCTACCCTGTAAACAGAAGTTTCTGGCCCTGCTTAGCCCTTTGATCTGAAATCACAGCTTGAAAAAAGCACAGAAAGGCTTATATTAATTATAATATATGGTGATATATATTTAATAAAATTAATGATATGTATTTAATAAAATTGGTCTGGAAAGAATATCAGGAGAGTCAACCACAGAGCCAAGCCATGCCTTAATTCTAGCTCCAGGAATGTATAAAGAGAAAGTTAAGATAGCTGGGCACAAGAAAAGAAAAAAGGTTTTTTCAGCTTTTCCAGATACTTCCTTGGTGGGTAGAGGAGAAGCTGGAGTTGGAAATTTCATGGAGAGAGGAGTTGGCAGATGAGAAGTGGCTGTAGTTTATTTCTCTCTCTTACATTCTGCTTTCCCCCAATATCTGGCTCTGGGTTTTTATCATAATCTCATCGAATTTGTGCAATACTACCCTACTATAAAGATACTTTCTCAACTATGTTTATCACTGCTCTGTTCATAATACTCAGAAACTATAAACAGCCAAAATATCCTTCAACTGAAAAATGGATAAACAAAATGTAGTACATTTACACAATGGAGTATTATTCAGCTGTTAAAAAATAGCACCATAAAATTTGCAGGAAAATGAATAGAACAACAAAAAAAGTCAGCCTGAGTGAAGTAACCTAGACCCAGAAAGACAAAGAAAGGTATGTACTCACTTATAAATGGATATTAGCTGTAAAGTAAGTGATAATCATGCTACAATCCACTGACCCAGAGAGGCTAAATAACATGGAAAGTTCAAGAGGAGACACATGGATCTCTCTTGGGATGGGCAATGAAATAAATTTTTCTGGTTGAATGAGGGTGGAGTAGGGATGGGAATATAAGAGATCAAGTTGGGAAAAGGAGAGAAAATACTGGAAGAGATTACTGTAATTGGGGTGCATTTTGGGAGTAAGAAAGAGACATAGGGTTAGCCTAGCAAAGAATCCCAGGAATAGGGAGTCTGAACTAGCCATCTTTTATAATCAGGCAAGCCTTCCAGTGAAATGACTGGGACAACAACCCAAACACAAAATTTTCCACCTATAATTTGTCCTGCCTGAAAGATGTGCTGAGCTAAAGGCAGCACAGAACTCATGGAAGTGGCTAACCAATGACTGATCCAACTTGAGACCCATGGCATGAGAAGGAGCCCATCCCTGACATTGCCTGGAAGGCCAGGAACCAGAATCTAGATGCCCAGAAACCTAGGTCAACATGACCAGAAATAAAAGTTAATAAAATGATTCCTAATAATATTCTGCTATACTTCTAGAGTCTAGCATAATTGCTATCAAAGAGGCTTTATGCAGAAGCTGATAGGAATAGATGTAGAGACTCACAGCCAAACATTAGCCGGAGCTCAGGAATCCTGTACAAGAACACAGAGGAATTGTGGGAGCCAGAGGAATCAAGGACACCGTAGGAAACGACCCTCAGAATAAACTAACCTGGGCTCCTAGAGACTCACACAGACTGAATCAACAATAGAGAGCCTAAATGGGTCTGCTATAAGCATTCTGCAAACATGTTATCATTTTTTTACTGCTCAGTAGTACTCCTTTGAGTAGATGTACCACAGTTTGTTAATCCATTCTTCAGTGGAGGGGCATCTAGGTTGTTTCCAGGTTCTTGCTATTACAAACAGTGATGCTATGAATATAGTTGAGCTAATGCATTTTGGGTAAGTATGTGCATCCTCTGGGTATATGCCCAATAGTGATATTGCTGGATCCTTGAGGGATTGATTCCCAGTTTTCTGAGGAACTACCATACTGTATTCCAGAGTGGTTATACAAGTTTACACTCCTACCAACAAGGGAGGAGCTTTCCCCTTGTTCCACATCCTCTCCAGCATAGGCTGTCAACTGTGTTTTTGACCTTAGCCATTCTGACAGGTACAAGGTGGTATCTCAAAGTTGTTTTAATTTGCATTTCTCTGATGGCTAAAAATGTTAAGCAGTTTTTCAAGTGCCTTTCAGCAATTTGTAATTCTGATGAGAACTCCTTTTTTAGTTCTGAATCTCATTTTTTGATTGAGTTATTTAGGATTTTGGGCTCTAGTTTCTCAAGTTCTCTATGTATTTTAGAAATCAGTCCTCTGTCAGTTATACAGTTAGTGAAGATCTTTTCCCATTCTATGGGCTGTAGTTTTGTCAATAAGACAGTGTCACTGACCTTAGAGAAACTTCTTAGTTTCAGGAGGTCCCACTAATTAATTGTTTTTAGTGTCTGTGCTATTGGTGTTGTATTTTGGAAATGGTCACCTGTGCCAATGCAGTGTTGGGTATTTCCCACTTTCTTTACTATCAGATTCAGTGATGCTGGGTTTCTGTTGAGGTCTTTGATCCACTTAAATTTAAGTTTTGTGCAGGGTGATAGCTTTGGATCTATTTGTATTCTTCTACATACTACCACATCCAGATCAGGTATTCATAGGGTTAGGTTTAGGGTTAGGGTATGGGTAAATGTCATGGTCTTCAATTTGATTCCATTGATCTACAATTCTGTTTTTATGCCTTTACTGAGCTGTTTTTATTACTATAGCTCTATAATATAGCTTAAAGTCAGGGATGATGATGCCTCCTGAAATTCTTTTATTGAGCAGAATTGTTTTGGTGATTATGGATTTCCTGTTATTCCATATAAAGTTGAATATTATTATTTCAATGTCTTTAAAAATTGTGTTGAGATTTTTATCAGTATTGCATTAAATCTGTAAGTTGCTTTTGGTAAAATTGCTATTTTTACTATGTTGATCCTACCTATCCAGGAGCATGGTAGGGTTTCCATTTTCTCATATCCTCTTCAATTTCTTTCTTCAGTGACTTAAAGTTTCTAACTAACAAGCCTGCTACCAAGGTATTTAATGCTATTTGCAGCTATTATAAAGATGATGTTTCTCTTATTTCTTTCTCAACCCTTTTATCTTTAGTATATAAAAGGGATATTGATTTTTTGAGTTGATCTTGTACCCTACTACACTGCTGAAAGTGTCTATAAGTGGCAGGAATTCCCTGGTAGAATTTTGCAGGTCATTTAACTATACAATCATATCATCTGCAAATAGAGATAGTTTTACTTCTTTTCCAATTTGTATCCCCTTAATCTCCTTTCATTCTCTTATTGCTTTAGCTAAAACTTTGAGTATTGTATTGAATATAAGGAGAGAGTGGACATCCTTATCTCGTTCCTGATTTTAGTGGGATTGCTTTGGGTTTTTGTCCATTTAGTTTGATGTTTGCTGTCAGCTTGCTATATATTGCCTTTGTTATATTTAGATATTTTCTCTGTTTTTCTGAGCTTTCGAGGACTTTTATCATGAAGGAGTGTTGGATTTTGTCAAAGACTTTTTCTGTATCTCATGAGATGATCATTTTTTTTCTTTCAATTTGTTTATATGAAGGATGGCATGCAAAGTTTTTTGTATGTTAAACCATCCCTGCATTTCTGAGATGAAGCCTACTTGATCATGGTGGATGATATTTTTTATATATTGTTGTATATGGTTTGCCAAAATTTTGTTGAGAATTTTAGCACTAATATCCATGAAGGAAATTGATCTGTAATTCTCTTTCTTTGTTGTGCCTTTGAGCAGCTTGAATATTAGGGTAATTGTGGCCTCATAAAAGGAATTTGGCAATATTCCTTCAGTTTCTACTGTGTGAAATAGTCTGAGCAGTAATGGTAGTAATTCTTCTTTGAATGTCTGATGAACTTCTGCACTGAAACCATCTTGACCTGGGCTTTTTTTACTTGGGAGGCTTTCAATGACAGCTTCAATTTCCTTTAGAATTATAGGTTTGTTTAGGTAATTAATCTGGTCTTCATTTAATTTTGGTAAATGGTACCTGTCCAAAATGGTGTCCATTTCTTCTAGGTTTTCCATTTTTGTGGAATATAGGTTTTTGAAATATGATCTGATAATTCTCTGGATTTCCTGGGGGTCTGTTATGTCCCCCTCTTCATTTTTGATTTTGTTCATTTGGATATTTTCTCTCTACTTTTTAGTTAGTTTGGATAAGGGTTTATTTATCTTGTTGATTTTCTCAAAGAACAAACTTTTTCATTCATTGACTTTTTTGTATTGTTCCCTTTATTTCAATTGTATTGATTTCAGCTCTAAGTTTGATTATTTCCTGCTGTCTACTCCTAAGTAAGTTTGCTTCTAATTTTTCTAGGGGTTTCAGCTGTGTTGTTAGGTCTCCTTTGTGGGATTTCTCTAAGTTTTTCATATAGGCACCTAGTGCTATGAATTTTTCTCTTAATACTGCTTTCATTGTGTCCCATAAGTTTGTGACAATGTTGTGAACTCATTTTTGTTAAATTCTAGGAAGTCTTTGATTTCTTTCTTAATTTCTTTCTTGACCCAGAAGTGGTTCAGTTGAGTGATGTTTAGTTTCCATAGTTGGTAGGCTTTCTGTGGTTTTTGTTGTTGTTGAAATCTGTTGTTAGACCATTGTGATCTGATATGGTACAAGGAGTTATTGCCATTTTTTTGTATCTGTTAACATTTGCTTTATGACCGAGTATGTGGCCAATTTTAGAGAAAGTTCCATGGGATGCTGAGAAATATGTATATTCCTTTGTGTTTGTGAGGAAGGTTCTGTATATATCTATTAGGTTCGTTTGGGTCATAACTTCTGTTAGATTCCTTATTTCTCTGTTGAGTTTCTGTCTGGTTGACCTATCCAAGGATGAAAGTGGGGTATTGAAGTCTCCCACTATTACTGTGTTAGGTTTGATATGAAGTTTAAGCTTTGATAGTGTTTCTTTTATATATGTAGTTGCCCTTGTGTTGGGGACATAGATATTCAGGATTGAAATTTCATCTTGTTGGATTTTTCCCGAGATAAATAAGTAGTATTTATCCTTGTTTCTTTTTATTGATTTTAGTTTAAAGTACATTTTGTTAGATATCATAATGACTACACCAGCTTGTTTTCTAGGGCCGTTTGATTAGAAAGTCTTTTCCCAACCCTTTACTCTGAGCTTGTATCTGTCTTTTAAGTTGAGGTATGTTTCTTGTATGCAGCATAAGGATGGCTTCTGTTTTTGTATCCATCATGCTAGGATGTGTCTTTTCATAGGTGAACTGAGTCCATTGATATTAAGAGATATTATTGACCAATAATTGTTATTTCTTGTTAGTTTGTGTGGTAGCTTGTATTTCTTTCTTTTTTTTCTTTTTGAGGTTTTTCTTCTATGGGCTTATTGATTGCTTGTGGTTACATGGGTGTTTCTGGCTTATTTATATTATATTTTTTCCCTGTAGGGCTTTTTTTACAGCTGGATTTGTGTTTAAGTATTGTTTAAATCTGGTTTTGTTGTGAAATCTCTTGTTTACTTCATCTATGGTGATTGATAGTTTTGCTGGGTTAAGTAGTCTGGGTTGGCATCCATGCACTTTTAGTGTCTGTATAATGTGTGACCAGGACCTCCTTGCTTTCATTGTTTCCATTGAATAAATAGGTGTTATTTTGATGAGTCTGCCTTTATAGGTGATTTGGCCTTTTTCCTTTGCAGCTCTTAGTATTTTTTTCTTTGTTCTGTAGGTTTAGTTGCTTGATTATTATATGAAAAGCAGACTATTTTGTGGATCTAGTCTATTTGGTGTTATGTAGGCTTCCTGTATCTTTATAGGCATTTCCTTCTTTAGGTTGGGGAATTTTTTTTCTATGATTTTGTTGAATATATTTTCTTTGCCTTTGAACTACTGTTCTCCTTTTCGATTCCAATTATTCTCAGGTTTGGCCTTTTCATGGTATCCCAGATTTTGTGGACATTTTGTGTTATGACTTCTTTGGTTTTAGTTTTTATCTTTAATTGATATATCTATTTTCACTATTGAGTCTTCCACTCCAAAGATTCTTTCTTCTATCTCTTGGATTTTGTTGGTTATACCTGCATCTGTGGTTCCAATTCTTTTCTTCAGGTTTTCTATTTCCAGCTTTGTCTCAGTTTGTGCCTTCTTTATTGCTTCTATTTTACTTTTTAATTCCTGAAATTTTTTTTTCACCTGTTTTTTTTTTTTTTCTTGGTTTTCATTATTTTTTTTTTCAGGGATTTAGTCATCTCTTCCAATTTGTTTGCATTTTTTCTATTTCTTTAAGAGAGTTTTTATGTCCTCATTTAAGGCTTCTATTAACTTCATAAAGCTGTTTTTAAGGTCGTTTCCTTCTGTTTCCTCTATATTGTTATGTTCAGGTCTTGATGCTGTAGAACCATTTGCTTCTTCTGGTGGTGTCTTGTTGATCTTTGTATTGTTGTATGCATTCTTGCATTGGCATCTGCCCATTGTTTTCTCAATTCACTCTTGGTCAGCTCTTGGTTGACTCTTAGTCAGTTGTTGGCCTGGGGTCTCTTAGTCAGCTGTGTGTCCAAAGGATTTGCTGATCCTATGCAGTCATAGATTTGGGCGTGGGGTGTCCTGCAAAGTCTGTGTTTTCTCTTCAGACTGGTATTCAGATAGTAGTAGTCTCTGCTTGGCCTTAGTGAAGGGATGGCCCCCACTTCTTAGCTATGCATCCAGGGCTCAGCTCCTCCCATGTAGTCAGTTGCAGCTTGATGACTCTGATAGTGGTTTGGGTGGGGAGAGGCCAGCAGAGACTACATTATGACTCCAGGCTGGAGTTTGGAGAGTAGTTGTCTCTGCTTGGCCTGAGGGAAGAAATGACCCTCACCTCTTACCTTCCAGCTGTGTGCCCAGGGGCTTGTCTGCTCCTGTGCATTCGCTCTGTGATAACGCCAATTGTGATTTGGGGAGAGGGTTTCCTGTGGATGCTGTGTTTTGTCTTCGAACCAAGGTTTAGAGAGTAGTAATTGCTGCTTAACCTGAGGGAAGGGATGGCCCTCACACCTTAGCTGTCTGTCCAGGGGCTCAGCTCACCTGTGTATATTTTTAAACACACTCTAAAGAATTTAGTTTTTTCATCTGTCTTACTGTATATATCTTATCTTTTTCTGTCTCTGACTGTACCTTTACATGGCTAGGTTGGCTAACTCTACCCAGCTTCCTCTATTTCTTTCTGTTTCTGATTACACCTTTAATCTGCCAAAGTGTGGCTAGAATTAAAGGCTTGGCTAGAGCAGCTGGCTGACTCCACCCAGTTCTTAGTCTAGCTTCAGAGCATTTGGCTTCTTAGCAGATGTACTGGTAGGAGCCACAATTAACACTCCGGGGAATCTTAGGATATATATAATCACCAACTAAAGCATTGCTGTCTGCTGTTCATGAACTCCATTTAAGTATCTGGCTGCAAATACTTAACAAGACTCACAAGCATTTTGCTGCTAACACTGAGTCAGGATGCCTCTTTTTTTAAAAGCTTGCCTCTAACAAACAGCGTTTACAAGAAAATGCTGCCACTAAGAAGCCATCTTTGAATTTGTTCCCTTTTTGCTTGTAAGAGCTGTACCATAAATTTGTCATAAACAGTGTGCTGCTTGCCTTGAGACTTCTGTGAGACTTTAGGAACCAGCATTGTTTTAGCTAAGCTGCATAAACCTCCCATTTTGTAATTCAAACCTGTATGCCACTCAGTGTCTGTACCACAGTCCCTTGAGAGACATATCCCGGAAGCTGCTTTGGGCTCTATTTTTGTGTACTAGAACCCTTTTTAAACTTTCTAAGGTTTTATGTAGGTATATGCGACACATTTTGGTGTGCCATTTGTAAGAATTATCTGGCCTAGACTAGCTGCACGATTTGGACCAGCTGTCTCAAATAGACTACCCATAGCTGCTTGGTCTCAAATAAACACACAGAAACTTACATTAATTTTATGCTGAATTTCCTATGTCTCAGTCATTTAACTTGCTATCTCTTAACTCTTAAACTAACCCATAATTAGCCATGTGGTTTGGTACCTTTGCTCAGAGCAACATTTCAACTTCTAACCTTTGTGTCTCTGTCTGACTCTTCCTGTTCCCAGAGTTTTCTTAGTCTGGTGGCCCCATCTGTACTTCCTGTCTACCTTATAGCCAATCAACATCTTATTAAACCAGTAGGAGAGAAAAATATTTACAATGTACCAGAACATAATCCTTCAACAGCTTGGTGTTCTTATGGAACACCTAGCAATAGGAGCAGGGACTGTATTTGACTCTTTTGCCAGCTTTGGGATGCTTTTTCTCCTTCTGGGTTGCCTTGCCCAGACATAATATGATGGGATGTGCCTAATCTTATTGCAACTTGATATGCCAAGTTTTGTTGATATCCCTAGGAAGTCTGCCCTTTTCTGAAGGGAAATGGAGTAGGAATGGATTTGGAGGAGAGGGTATGTAGGGGGAGGGCCTGGGAGAACAGAAGGGAAGGGTAATCTAATATATGAGCAAAGAAAAGGTCATATGAGGTCAGCATTTGGACTACTGGGTAACATAAATTGTCCTCCTCAAGTAGGTATGGACATTTTCAGTCCTCCATATCTAGAATACAGCAAAAAATATAGGAAAGAGCTCTGCATCTTTCTTTTTCTGTTTTCTTTTTTCTGCCTCATTACCTAAGCCGGAACATCTTGTCTAATCTGATCAGTGAACTAAGATTTACACCATTAGCTCCCTTCTTTCTCCAGCCATTGAAATGGGGCTAAATGATATTGTTGGCTTTTCTTAATCATAGCTTTGCTGATAGTGGGTCTTGAAATATCTTAACCTCAATAGAGATATAAGCCAATTTCTTATAATAAATGTCTATATTTGTACACATGTATACATAGGCATGCATTATTGTTTGCTATGCATATGTTATAGAAAACTCTGTACATGAAGAAAACATATGGCTGATTTGATAACATGGCAATGTTTTATGGCCATTTTTTATTATTTATTTAGCTTTATTTATGTGCATTGGTATGAACATGTCATATCTCTGGAATGGGAGTTACAGGCAGTTGTGAGTTGCCACGTGGGTGATGGCAACTGAACCTGGGTCCTCTGGGAGAACAGCCAGTGCTTCTAACCTCTGAGCCATCTCTCCACACCATGTTTTAATCTGATATCAATCAACCTAGCAAACTGGTTATGCTGGAGGAAACGCATGGATAAGAGAGGGCAAATAATTTGTTTGTTACAAGTCAAGTGTTATAATAATGTGATGTCCAACCCATTGCTTAATTATACTTAAGCCAAGCTAGAGCCTAAACCTCAACTAAATGACATTTCCTTAAACCTGTAGACTTAAGACTATTAAGGTAAAAAATTGAAAACATCACACAATATTTGCCTCTAGCCAAAAAATCATAGATTTTAACTAGTGTCATGAATTTGAGTATTTGCTGAAGAACCTAGGGAATCTGAGACACCATACTTTCCTCCATTCTATATAGCAGACTGTTGAATTGAATCACAGGGGAGATGAATTTGTTCTTATGTTTCAGATAAATCTAGATGGCTTCAAAATTAGACTTAACTTCTACCTTTTCTTAGTCCTCCTCTGTCAGTTATTCCTCTACTGAGACTCCTCTTGTCTCAGTGCAAGCTGTGTTCACCTCCACATTTCCTGGTAAGTTTTTCAATTAATTGCCATGTTTTCTTTGGGCCTTGACATCAAGTCAAGTGCTCTCTTACATGCATTGCAAGCAACAGTGTTGGTGATTTCAGAAGAAAACTCAAAACTTCGTCCTCCTTCCTTTCTTCCATTTATCTTCACACTAAAATATGTCACTTACTCTCTCCAGGTCAATACTAACAATCTTGCTTCCTCTCTCATGAAACCTACCCAGTCACCTAGCTACTCAAATTATGGGCTAAGAATAAATAAAAATCATCATTACCCATAAGCCAGGCTGCACATTGTCAGCCTTCAGAGCTACTAACCAGGTGAGTTGTACATAGGTAATTTTAGAAGCATCGCTCTAGAGAACTTAAACAGATGTTATGATAATATTAAAATTAATTGAAAGAAAAGGCTTTGTTTCTTTCTGTTTCCTGAGGCTATTTGTGTGCTAAATAAATGAGTAAACTGAACAGTGCTACAATAATAATTAAAGAAGAAGAGGTCATAATGGGAAGGAGTTGGGATCTTGGGAAATGCTTCCTGTGTGATTGTTTCAAAACTCATGATGACTTAAATTAAGGTTTGGAGAGCTATTGCATGTGTGTTCTGAGATCTATCACATGTCAAAATGAATTCCCAGCGTAAGATTCTCAAACTCTCTCTCATACTCTGTATCATCCTCCCTCAAGGCTTCTTACTGCCTAGATAAGGAAGCCAATTATAGTTAATAATGCAGACAAAACAAAAGATTTTAAGACTTTGGTGAAATACTAGTTTTCAAGATGGCAGTCTCACATTTTTTACCAAACAAGACCTCTAGGAAATCCTCAGTGGACATCACTCTTGTGCTCCTGGTGAGCCACTGTCTGGCTTTAGCAGCAATGCCAGAGTAAAAATGTTTATGAATTTTATGGACTTGTAACAACTCTCTGGGATATAAAGATATGAAAACATCTACCTAGGGGTGCACCTCTTCTTCTGAACTTCCTAGTGCATATACAAGGGAAAATTATCCCCAGAATTGCCTCTGGTTTTAATAAAAATGACACACTCTGCTTATTATTAGATGACTGTGGTTTCAGTAATTTGGAACATGGCCTTTACTGCCCAGAAAATTTTCAGCTCCACTTTCTTTGTGAACAGGAGAACTTCTCATGCAATTACATGGTGACTTTGATATCCTGATGATGGTTCAGCTTTGAGAGGTGAGTTAAGATGAGAATTTGGAATGCCCCATAAGAAAATGGAAAGAAAAGCTGGTGTGAGACTGATGTGGTGAGGCTTTACATCCTTCCCAGGAAGAGGAAAGGAACTGTGGGCAATGAGGACACAATCACATCAATGGAGCAGATAGCTTTTGTTTATTTGTTTTTATTATCATCAGCCCTGCAAAGGAACATTTGTTTATGCTGTCCCAGTTTCCTTTCTCTCCAATTTCAAGATGAGCTTTGTGCTGATTTCATTTTTATGGATTTTTTTTTATGATGAAGAGCTTGACGATTGAAAGTATCTATGTACACGTCCATGTAACTGAGTATCTGAGTGTAGATATATGCTAACATATGCATGTGCCTAACATGTATTATCCATGACGTGTCTATGCATCTCTTCTTCCACTCTCCCATGTGGCTTTCAGATTAGAGTTCCTGGTAGAAAGATGATGATACATTATAGTGTGTATATTGGGGGTTGATTTGGAAAATAAAAGAGAAGGGGTCTTGGAGAAATATTCTGTTTTTCACTGGGGCTCCAGAGATGTTCCTTGAAGGATAAGCAGCTTCAATTTTTCAGAATATTTCGGGTGTTTTGGTTGGTGAGCCTTTGTCTCTCTTGTGTGTGGTAGTACGGATACTGAATGCACAGAGCCACACATTGTTTCTGGTTTACACAAACAAGAGTGATTTCTCTTGTTACATTTTATTTTGATAGCTAAGGTGGCTGGCTTATAGGACACTAGGGAAAAGAAAATTTGTCCCTTTAAGCCAAAACAAGTTACATTGCTCAGCAATCAAGAATAATAGATACTCTTTTAAAGGATTCAAGCTTGATTCCCAGTATCTACATGGCAGCCAATAATCATCTGTAACTCCAATACCTCATCATGCCTCTCTGTGGGCATCAAGCATATGTGATGCACAGACATTCATGCAGGCAAAACACTCATTCATATAAAATAAGTTATTTTAAGAACATTAAAAAAGTTGATTTTCTCCAAAAATAAATTTTCTCATGGGAATTCCCAAAAATTAATTAAATGGAAACACTATTTGATGAAGAGAAAAAATGAAGTAATTTGCCAGACATTGCTGGCTATGAGTATTTCTGGATTCTTTTCTAAAACATAAGACAAAAAAGAAACTGGCATTCATTTTGGAAGTATATGTGAGAGCTACATTAGCAAATATCTCTGGGGTTTTTCTGCTAGTGTGTGTGTGTGTGTGTGTGTGTGTGTGTGTGTGTGTGTGCTCATGCATGCACAGTCATGCATGTGAGTAAGAGTCTAAATTACCACAGTGTGCATATGGAGGTCAGAAGAGAATTTCCAATGCCAGCCTTCATCTTCCACCTTGGCACAGTGTCTGTGTGGTTCCCAGCTTCATGATTCTCCTGTCTCTGGTTTCATTTTGTAGTAACACACTGGATGCGTGTATGGAACTGTGCTAAGATTTACTTGGGTGGGTTTCAGGATTCAAACTCAGATATATAGCAAGTGCTTGGTCCATAAATCAGGAAATCCTTTTTGATGGGTTGTACTTTGGTAAATCAGATTCTGATTCAAATGTAGTTAACAAAAGAAGCAACATTCTTACTCATTCTTCTCTTCCCATATCCCCACTCCTAGTTTCTATTTTCTCAATACCCACCCTCGGGGCATTCTATCTCTCCTCTTTGACCTTTATACTGATAAGTCTGCTAAGTCCTTAAGCTAGAGCTTACACATCTCCAAAAATCATTTGTGAAATAAATCTAAAGCAGATTAAAAAATACATTGTTTATGGTAGACCATTCAAGTTAGAAGAGAGTGACTATACATCAACTCTGTATAGATTTTCCTTATACAGAATCTATCAATTATCCATTTCAAGTTCTCTTAAGAGCAAATTTGTTCCTTAAAAAAACAGTGGAAGCACTATAAATAATTAACAAACTGGAAAATGAAAACACTGAAGAAATTCCTTCCCTATGTCAGAGAAGAGTGAACACCACGAGTGATGTGCCAGAGTGCATGCCCACGTGTTTGTACATGTGCTATTTCAGTTAGCTTCAGAGCTCCTGGAGAACTGTTTATATCAGCTACATTGTCCTCATTTCAGAAGACAGCCATAAATAGGGTTCTAGGCCTTCCACAGTCTGCTTGGCTAACTATACATTCATGAGTTCCCATTATTTTTTTATATGTGGAAAGGTGTACATAAGCTGACAGTTACATGGAACAAAGCAACTGATGTCCATAGTTAGCCCTGGAAAATTCTGAAATTTTGGTAACCTCCCTTTTTTGTAATTTACTCTTTTAACTTAAAAAGGTTTTTTTCCCATGTATCCCCTACTTGTCCTCCTTCCCTCCTCCCAATCCCTCTCAGTCCTCCCTCAGCCTTCCCTCACCCCATTCACCTGTTCTTTTCCCAGGGAGGGCAAGGAGTCCCAAGGTGGGTCAGTTCAGTCTGGTGTATCTATTTGAGGTAGGTCTGATTCCCTCATCCCAATATTAGGGCTGGGTTAGGTATTCCTCTTCAGGGAATGGGCTCCAAGGTGCCAGTTCATGCACAGGAACATAATCTGATCCTACTCCATGAGGTTCCTCATGCTGCCCATGCCAATTGACAGTCATCTACCTTTGGAGAGATTAGCTCCTTTTCCTGATGATTCTTCAGTGGCTGTTTTTGATTCAGTGGGCTCTATGGGACTTCACCTCACAATTTCTATCCTTTGCTCACATAGACTCTCCTCTCTTTATATAGCTCGACTGGGAGCTCAACCTGGTGCTTAGCTATGAATCTCTGCTTCTGCCTTTATTCATTGTTGGATGTAGATTCTATAATGACACTTAGGGTGGTCATTCATTTGATTATAAGGGAAGTCCTGTTTAGGCACCCAATCCACAATTGGTTGGAGTCCTAGGCAGGGACATCCTGTGAGTTCTTGGAGATTTTCCTAGTACCTGGCCTTTTCCCAACCCCACATTGGCTTCCTCTATCAAGATATCCATCTCTTTTTTCTCCTTATTCTCCTTTTTACCTCCTTATTGCTCCTCTCATTCGACCATCTCCTCTCATGATTTGTTACCACCTCTCCTTGGTCGCTACCCAATATCATCCCAATTTGCTAAGAAGATCTTCTCTATTTTCTATTCCTAGGGAGAATCCCTGGATGATACCTCTCTTAATTTCCTTCTGATCCCAAGGTGTTCAGAGGTTGTGGTTTGCAGCTTGGGTATTCTTTCCTTTTTGAATAAAATCCACTTATGAGTTAGTATATCCCATGCCTATCTTTCTGGGCTTGTGATACCTCATTCAGGAGGATATTCTCTAAATCCATTCATTTGACTGCAAATTTTAGGATGTCATTTTTTTTTCTGCTGAGTATTACGCCATTGTGTAAATGTACCACAGTTTGTTAATCTATTCTTCAATTGAGGGGCATCTAGGTTGTTTCCAGGTTCTTGCTATTACATATAATGCTGCTATAAACATAGCTGAGCTAATGCTTTCAGTGTAAGAATGTGCATCCTTTGGGTATATGCCCAATAGAGGTATTGTTGCATCATTGGGGTGATTGATTCCTAGTTTTCTGAGAAACTACGATACTGCTTTCCAAAGTGGCTTGACAGCCTCCCTTTTACAAGAGATTAGCAAATGCTCAGAGTTGAAAGGTGGCATTCCAAAGATACCCTTCAATTAAAGAATGAGAGGAATGACTGTCCTGTGCTCTAAGACTCAATGAATCCCATTGTCAGTCCTTATGCTAACATTACTGTATTTCTTATATTTTTGGTTATGAGCCTAGCTTTTAATGGCTGAGCCATCTCTCCAGCCCAAGTACTGTATTTCTTCCTGAAGTTAGTGTCTTAGTAGCCAGTTCAGATCCTGTGCTATTACTTCCTTAAATATCTTTGTTCCCACAAAAAGTCTTTTATATGCTGGAGGCTATTCTTAGAGCTACAGCTGACGATTCCTAGTAACTCTTGATTATCTCATAGTCACATAAACACATCTGTAGTTTAGTGCTCTGATAGCTGTATCCTCAACAACGTATGGCCCCTAAGAACTTAGTGATCAGGAAAGCGGTGGAGAAAGCATATTAGCTCAGAGTCTATTTACTAAAACTATTGGTGTGGGAGAGTGGGCAGCATGGAGTGGGGCTTAAATGCCTGATGACTGACAGTGGTTGGGAATAGGATATTCTGATTTGCTAGCAGTGACATCATAGATCATCCCTTAAAAGCAACAGCAAATCAGCACTGACTGATTCTGCTATAGCCCATCTCTTAAATGATTGGATCCTGAAGGCAATTTCTTTATTTTGGATGCAGAAGGCATGACAGTTTTCCTAAACGTGATAGTAATGCTGTATCATATCCACCTGTGTAACTCAGATGCCCTAAAGTAGGATCTCAGATCTCCATGTACTTTCTCTTGCTTAGAAATCTGGGCACTAAAAAGACTTGGCCCTTATTATAATACACAGGAAAATCCAGAGAGCGGGATGTGTGGAAGGAGGGAGAGAGACAGAGAGACAGACAGAGAGACACAGAGAGAGAACAGTGCACCAGAATATGCTTTTTCTTCATAGGTACTGTGAATAAGAACTCAGATCCTTGTTCTCTCTTCCCATTGATCAAGCTTCCCAGTCTCTCAAGTAATTTCCAGTTGTTTAGTGTAGCACTAGGTTTCCGGTCCAGATTTTCCAATCTAGCCTTGAGATTAAGACCCATTTACAGCCCTACTGCCATTTAGGCCCAAATAATGACATAGATGCTTGTGTTATTTTTATGCTGATCAGCCTAGGGCCTAGGCCTATTGCTAGCTCACTCTTGCTCTTAAACTAACCCATTATTCTTATCCTGTTTGTTTGGTCATGTGGCTCAGTACCTTTTCTTAGAGCAGCATTTCAGATTCTTTCCTCTGTGTTGTCTCCTGGCATCTCTTCTCACCTTATCTCACTGGCGAGTCTCTGGCATCCCTGCTCTGCTCGGAGATGTTCCCAGATTTCTTCTTACTCTGGTAGCCCCACCCATACTTCCTGTCTGCCTTCAGCCAATCAGCATTTTTATTAAACCAGTAGGCAGGACAATTATTTAAAATGTAACAGAACACAAAAAATCCCACTACAGTTTACAGAGTGGAAAATAAGTGAAGTTATCCAGTAGCCACTGGCGCCCAGAAGTATGGAATTTGCTGGAGAAAGGAAGGTTCCTGTTCTCCTAGTGCAGAGATTCATATTAAGCTGTGTGCAAGGGTTTCCTTTGTCAGTTGTGCTCCTGGGCATTCCAACTCTGCTTGGC
The DNA here is from genome assembly GCA_004025045.1 of Sigmodon hispidus. NCBI lineage: Eukaryota > Metazoa > Chordata > Mammalia > Rodentia > Cricetidae > Sigmodon > Sigmodon hispidus. The sequence goes on from PVIH01003666.1 coordinate 31,678, forward strand.
ACTGACTGGAGTAGGGATGGGGCATCCTCCTGCCTCAGAGGCTGTACAGTTTTCTTGACACTTGCTGTTTATAAGATGTAGAGATCTGACAGTAATTGTTAGTCATGGGCAGAGGCTCTTAGGTTCTTGCTTTTGGTTGCTTTGGGCGATGTATTTCTTTAAGAAATAACTAAACTGTTGATTACAGCCAGTCAGTTCCATGAGTCAAAGCCATACTTAAAATTTTTGGGGAAACAGTTTTTTAATGTATCTGAAGTTTACTTTCCAATCTTTTCTTTGTCCAAAATTGTTAGCCATTCCCTTGGGGCTGTGTTGAATGGTAAATGGGAAACCCATATCCTACATTTTGGGTTTTTTGTAAATCATTGAACTTAGTACATAGGATGAGTTGGGCTTATACAAAGTCCTGAGTTTGGAAATTCCACACTTTTACAATATTGTTTATTATTGTAAGCTAGCTGGTGCTTTCTATACCTCATCTTTCTAGCAACACTTTACCATAGATATTGTAGTCATTGATAACCAACACCTTCTTTCAAAATGGCTATGCAGGGTCACCTTGCTAAGCTACCCAGAGGCACAAACACCCAGACCATCATTGTCTCTCTCCTGAAAGCAGCTCCATTTTGCTTGTTGCACAGTAGCTAGTACAACTATGTATTGTTAGGGTTTTTGTTGTGATAACACCTGACTTTTGGGTTTAAATTCTGTATTAGAATAATTAATGACAAAATTTCATGGCTAAGAAGCCCTGATCATTCAGTAGATGTATTATTTCCAAATGCCTTAGCAACACAGATTTCTGGTTCCCCAATCTGTTTACTAGGATCTGATGTAGGAAACAGTCCAACTGCAAAACACAGAAGGTAGGGAAGCTCACAGCCGGAAGTGTTTCTAAGCCATACACACTCATGTACTTTGGCTACTGACTGCTCACACTGTGCTCAATACCACCTCTTGATTGTTTACCCAGAACACCCAGACTGTGAGCTCTCTGACTCACAGTGAACTGGCTTTGGTAATGAGGATCACAGCATGGTGTGGCAGGCAGGTCATCCTGCAGGCTCTGTGGAACTCTAGTGCTAGTCAAGAAGTGTAGACATTCTGTTGAACATCCTGTTACCCTTGACTCTTCCATTTAGAGATCGGTTGTCCTGTTCTCTCTCCTCCATTCCTTTTCTCACAGCTGGCTTTTCCAGTCTGCCATGCTGGGGTAAAAACAGACTCTTGGATGTATTTATTTAAACTAATAAACTGCCTTTGCCATACTTTTAAAGTAATACATTTTGAAGCAAACTTGAAAACTACTAACTATATGAAGAATAAATCAGACCATCCACTATTTTATAACCTAAATATAACCTTATTAACATCTAATATTATTTCTTTCATGATTTTTCTCCTGGACATTTACTTACATGTAATCAAAATGTTATTACTGAGGTAAAATATATCATGCAATTGAAAACATAAAGTGTATGTATAACTGAGTGGTGGTTCATACATTCTCGGTGCTAATTGTCCTTTACTGTAGTCTCAACATGTCCCTTGAAATTCATGTTGGTGGTCCCTAGCAAAATAGGGATGGTAGATGAGGCCTTTTGGAAGATGTAAACTTAGCACCCCTCATGGACAGACTAAAATCACTCCACAATGGCTTCCAGAAATGGATCCATTCTCTCTGATATGGAGACATAACATTCAATCTCTCTGTAAGGCCCTGCCTTCTACCATGTGAAAAGCTGTAAACAACCTACACAGTTACTAGTAGCTTGAACTGAACTTGTCAACCACTGGAATCCTGAGAAACTGATTTATATTCTGTATGAATTATCTTGTCTGTGGTCTTCTGTAGTAGAAGCTCAAAACAGACTTAGGTTCTAAACATTGTTATCTCCCCAAGGACATCACACCCACTAGGCAGGCTGCCCTCATTCTCTCTAGTCTCCTGGGACCTAGAACCTAGCTGCCTGCCTTCTGCCTCTGTGGCTTTACTTAAAATTGAAGAGAAAAACAAAAGAAGAAAAAAGAAAAGTCAGTCTCACCATGGAAGCTGTAGTGAGACACAGTGAGTTACATAGTAAATGTATTTATTCATATATTCATAAAGATTTATTCATAAAGATCTACCAGTGTCCATTGTAAAGAGTCATTGGTCTGGTTGAGGACTCTGGTTTCTGCTACACTATCAATGCTGGCACTAGAACTCTTCTTGGATATCCTGTTGTTGCCCTGTGTTTTGAAGATCCTGCAGCTTTGGGTCTGGAGGACTTCATGCACTGCAGCAAACCACAGATGGAATGGATGCTGGGATGGACCAGCTCATATTCCTGGTTGTAGGCCTGGCTAGTTGCAGGATTGCTCAGCCCTCCAGCTCTCCCTAGTCTCACCAGGGTGAGCTCTTGAGCACTGCCCATACAAGTTCACCCCTTGTAGAGTAGCAAAGGGCAAGGTCATTTCTCCTGAGTCCATGCCCTCAAGATCAGCTCTCCCACACCTACACCATTAGGCCCAGCTCTACTGTGTTCCCCAGAATGGTGTAGGGGGTCACTCTCCTGAATGCTACAGCTGGTGAGGGACAGGAATAGCTCTCCCGTTCTTCAGGGCTAGCTCTCCCACCTGCCACAGGTATGGAAGGGTAGGGCATCGCTCCCCCATCCATACCACTATATGGCAGCTCAAGGGAGGGACCAGATCTCCCACACTCACATTCTCAGGGTGGTTCATGTACACCCTGATCAGTAGGGTCAGCTGTACTGCAGTGCCCAGGCAAGGTTCAGGGCCTACTTTCCCAATTGCTACAGCTGGTAATGGGAAGGTCAATTCCCCTGTCCATCACAGGTGGCAGGGGTGAGAGGGGGAGCATCTTTCCCTTACCCTCACCACCTCATGGCAGACCAGCTATCCCACTATCACACCCTCAGGGCCAGCTTACCTGTGCCTCTGCCAATCAGGTCAGCAGAATTGTGCTGCCTGCATGAAGAGAAGGGCCCACCTGCTTTCCCGGGTGCTGCAGCTGGTAAGTTGGAGGGTCAATTCCCTCATCTGTTACATCCTGACCTCAGTTTCCCTTCCCTCCACTTTTCCTAGTCTTCTGCCTCACATTCACTTCTCTGTTTCCCTTCAATAAAAGATCAGGCCTCCCAGTGATCCTAACTGAACAAGGCAGTAACAAGTTACAGTAAGAGTAAGCATGAACCCTTTGGAAACGCTGTGTATATTTAGGAATAGAATTACTAGACCATGTGGAAATGCTATGTTAAACCTTGGAAAATCAATCTGAATATCTTCTACATTATTTTACATGCATTGTTTTACATTCTCCATAGTGATGGATAAGGGTTCACTTTCTTAATGTCTTTGATGCTATTTTGTTTTGTTTACAATCACAATCTCCTTGGCTTTGTATCTGACTACATATTTTCATGTGCTTCTTGGGCATTTGATCAACTTCTTTGACCACATGTATACTTGCTCATTTCTTATTGGGTCTGCTTGACTATGGTTGTTATTGAGTCTTGAAAGTTTCTCTGTATATTCTAAATGCTACATAAGATCATCACTAATAATCAAGTATCAGTAAGTACTAGTTAAATTATATACAAACATTTTTTCCCATTTGGCAAGTAGCTTGTTTTTTCTTTTTGATAGTACTCTAAGCTACAAAAATTTTTAAATTTTGATGAAATCTAGTCCATTTATTTTTTCTCACATATAGTTTTGTTTTCATATCTAAGATTTCATTGCCAATTTCAAGGTCATTAAGACTTCCCCTGTGTTTTCTTCAGAGAACCTTATATTTTCATCTTTCATGCATACATTTAACTCATCTTACATTCCTTTTTGAATATGATCTGAGGCGAGACCCTGACTTCAGTCTTTTGTATCTAAGTGTCCAAGTATCATTTGTTTACCAAACTCTTCCTGTCACCTTAAATGGCCTTGGCCCCCACTGGTGAAAATCAGTTGACTGGAAACATCTGAGCCCATCTCAAGACTTTCACTTTTATTGCATTGATCTACATGGTTCTCAGTATGCCAAAACCATTCTGTTTTATTTGCCTTAAGTTTTAAAATTGGAAAATATAATTTTTCTTTTTCTCAAGACTGTGTAAATATAATCCCCATATCTCCCTAACATTGAATGCTATTTTATGGACATACTTACATTTATTATATTTTGTTTTTAAGGTTGAACAATATACTAAATATCTGCTCCTCACAGAGAAACCTCCTTATAGAGGTTAAATAGATGCAGTGGTGGAAATGATGCAGTGATCATGTGCAAAGCTGCAGTGATGGAATGTGGTACAAATAAAATATAAAATAAATTTGAAAAATATGGGTGCAGGCCATGAACATTTCTATTTTCTCTACTTAATAATGTGGGAAACTACTCTCAAACTAACATTTTTAAAGGATTCTCCTGTTCAATAAGTGTATTTCTTATAATTGGTATATATCAGAAAATTAATTATTTTTAAGGAAGACCTTTGAATTAATCCAGCCATTCAGTCAGATACCCTCTATATGTCACACAGCTGTCTGCCGTCCATCTGGCAAACAGAGAAGACAAAGTGACATTCAGTCCTAGTGGCACCACAGCTTGTCTAAATCTCTGCAAGCCTTGGTCTCATATATCAAGATTGTGTTTTCTCAAATGGAGACTCAAATGGACTGCTAGGATTTTTTCTGTAAGGAAAACATTTTCTCAGACTTCTAATTACTGTGGGTAGACTATCTGAAGTCTTTGATCAGTATTTGACATATAAGTACTTGATATTATTGGTTATTTTTTAATTCTACACTTTTTATCCTGATCACCTTTGCCAGTGCTCCTCTGCCACTGTGACAGGGAACAGGAAGAAAGATGTGCTATTAAGAAAACTTAAGTTCTCACCTCAGAGAAGGATGTTGATTTTTTTGTGGGTTTTCCTGAGTTCCATAATCATAGCTGTCAGATATGTGTCAGGCATTGTGACAATAAACAAGACCAACACTTCTCATATTAACTCCTGGGCATCAACACAAGATGACTAAAAACTTTTTAAAAGATCCCAGTGGGGATACCCCTTGGGTACATTCTAGTCATCAGACAGAAGCCAAAGCAGGTAGTTCATGATGTTCTGACCCTTAGTGGTTCCTGTGTATTGAGAAGTAATGAATTATAAATACCAGCCACTTGGGTGAGGTGGTATTAGCTGGAGACTTCCTTTGAAAGCAGAATGAAGCAACACAGGAATAGTCTTCCTTCCCTGCAGCTTTGCAAAGAGGCACATGTTCCTCACTACTGGGATGGTGGACTGCTGCCACATTGCAGCTGAAGAAGAGGACAAAATTAACTCTTCTCATCCATTTCTGGTGGCTTCAGATTACCTCCCAATGCTTTCCAAACACTGGCCATGTTTCTGCTTTTCTACAGGATATAATTTTTTAAAATAATGCCTTCAATACAGATGATAAAATTAAACACATGCACACCAATTAGCATGCACATTCACATATGTGCAATCACATGTTTGCACCTCCCTCCCTGCCACACATATAGACACACATCAATTGGAATAATTATATAAACAAACATAAGAACTCAAAACAAATGCTCCCAAAACTCTTCTAGAATTAGGTACGGATGAAGACAAACCCCATAGTCTCCATGACCCTCATCCCAAGCAACAGCCCCAGTTGGAAAAAGGCTGCTGTGCTTCTTTGATTCTCCACTAGCAATTTCTCATTCTTTTGGAGAAACAAATACATTGGCTTCCACCAAAGCCTTTCCTCTGCTTAATGTGGAATGTGGGAAGAAAGTGCAAACTTTTCTCCTGTGTACCCCAACCCGCTGCAGGTCTTCCTCCATCCACTGAGCAATAATCAATAACTCAGCCTCAGAGGATAAAGACACCTTCAGTTTTGGCCAGTGTCTGACTTGGTCTAGTTGCCCTTCAGGAGAGAGAAATAGAATACCTCTCAACCTAATGGAAAGCATTGATTCTAGTTTTTCATACTTGAAGACATATTTTATGGGCATGCAGGGTAGCTGGTAGGGACCTCCCTGCCGTTGTTCTTTACCTTGCTGCCCTTGCCCAGAATTGTATGTATGGTCTGGACATCAGATGAAGGAGGAACCAAGCTAGATCTGCATTCTTTTTCTTGTTTCTCTCCTGATCTGGGTGGGTTCTAGAAATTTTGAAGGTGAATATCTCTTACCACTGAAGACAAACAGAGAATGGAGTTGGAAAGTGCTAGACACTTGAAAAGTCCTCACATTATATCAGTTCCTTCCTTTGTAACTTTGAAAACTGGAATTAGACCTTGTATACAATGCTACAGTGCCTGGCTGCACACTGAAATATTGAAGCTAGCACCATTCCCACACTCTCTGCCTTCTTTCAGTGTATATTTTCATTTTGCATGTAGTCCTTGTTTTTACTATGACTTTTTATCAGGCTCCTCAGGCCACTCCTTCCTTCCTTCCTTCCTTCCTTCCTTCCTTCCTTCCTTCCTTCCTTCCTTTTTTGGACTTCTTTTTTAATATTTTTTTTACTTTAGGTGAATTGGTGTTTTGCCCGCATGTATAATGGTGCAGGTGTGTCAGACCTTGGAAGCACAGACAGCTGTCAGCTGCCATGTGGATGCTGGGACTCGAACTCAGGTCCTTCAGAAGAACAATCAGTGCTCTTAACTGCTGAGCCATTTCTCCAGCCCCAACTGCTTTCTTTTAATTATTGCTCTTTCTTTGCTCTGCCTGAGTACCCTGTTGTCATGAAATGATCTGTTCCTGAAGACTATTCTCATTTGTTATTTTTTTAAACAAATGTATTTTTTAAACATTTGCCTACCTAGCTCTCAAAATCTTTGCTGTGTATCACGCCCAACACAAGAAACTCTTACAATATTTCTTCTGCTAAAAAAAGTTAGTAATAATTTGATAAACATTTTGCTTTAACATTATTGTTGTGCTGAATTATAACTTTATATAGATGCTTTAAACATTTAATAAGTCTTGATTTGGAGCCGTTTCTCATTACAGAAACATTAAGCAGAAAGTTCAGATTTTCTTCATGTCCTAGACTACCTCAGATGTCCCTGTAATCATTTTACATTAATGAGGCCCCTTTGTTACAGTTGATGAGGCAACATTTTCACAAGGTTCACAGTTAACATTAGTTTTATTATTATTTTTATTTAATACATTCAGTGCCTAGCACCCATTGATCAGATTGGATTCTTTCATTAGCCACACTGATTTGGGTTTGTTTTTTTTCCTCTTTCTTTTCAAAGCTTGATGCACCTCCTGTGGGTAAAGGCACTGAAAGGGTGGATCACAGTTAGTTTGCTCATGGGAGCCTCCTTATGCACTATACCATCTCAGCAATTTCAGCTTCCTTTAGCCCTAACAAGAGTTCTATTTTTTCTATATTACAACTTATTTATCATGGTGCCTTTGAAAAAATATCCCTACTTTTACGTAAGCAGTAATTCTCTAGGTACCTGGCTCACAAATATATTTCAAACTTATGAGAGGCCAAGGTAGGAGGACTTTGTACAGATTGAAAGCCAGTCTGCATTTGTTGTAAGGCAGCCTAGGATACTAAGTGGGAGACACTGTCTTAAAAAAATAAACAAGCAGAATGAAACAAATGAAATTTGTTAAGGAAACAAAAGAGAACATATTACTGAACTTTATCTTCATTCTCCATCTGGTCTCCTTTGAAGAAAATTCTATTAGATTACCTGGAAGTCACTACATATCCTAGACAGTGCTCTGATCTGTGCAAAGGCCCTCCTTTGACAAGAGTAAACATTCCTTGTGGTCTTCCTTTGGTAAATCATATTGTTCTTTAAAAACAAATAATTATTGAATTAACATTGATTCATATGTGTACATACTGGATACTTTTTTGAGTATTTTGTATGCTCCTTTAATCAGGGTTCTCTAGAGTAACAGAGGACAAGGTCCAAGGATCCAAGAGCTGCTCAGTCCAGGAGGGTGATGTCTCAGCTGCCCTTCAGTATATGCTGCAATCCTGAAGAAGTAGGCTCCATTGGCAGGGACGAAATAGACTTGCTAGCAAGTTGAAATCAAGGATGCAAAGAGCAAGATCTTCTTTATCCCATATTTGTATATAGGCTTCCTACAGAAGGTGTGGCCCAGATTAAGTGGGGTTCCCACCTCAAGATCTGAATTAAAGATGTATCTTCATATTTTATAGATCTGGATTAGAAGTAGATATTTCTCCTTCAATTTAAGTGAAAATTTCTCACAGGTATACTCTCCATTTTGGGGTCTTAGTTAATTCCAGATGTCCTCAAGTCGACAACCAAGAACAGACATGAGAAGATGAGAAGTGTCTTTTTCTATTTGCTTTATCTGGAATGCAGCCTTCCTATCAGCATGTAGCTAGATAGCGTAGGAGATGGTAGACCCATAGACATGGCTCATCATGCTGTACACTTCCTTCAGTGAAACTCATTCACAGTGGGAAAGTCAGAAACTGTTGTGCATAGAAATTGAAACACTTACAGGGAAGAACACAGAATTTGAGTCCCGAGAGGGCATTTCCCATTCTTTCCCTTTACCCCATCTCCTTGGAATCTAACAAGTATTATAATGCTGTTCCTTAATGAGAACATAATGTTCATATTCATTCAGCTTAATGGAAGAGGATAGTATTTTTGTCATGGCAAATACAAAATTAAAAATTAATTTTTCTCAAGTAGAGTCTGATTTATTTACCCAAGGTGATAATTTAGGAGTGGTTGACTTCAATTTAATCTCATTCAGTGAAGAACTGGATGGGGGCCTAGGAGGTGCTGGAAGCTGTGTTAGAAAACTAGGAATTGCTATGGTGACTCAGAAATGGATTCCAGATCATGACTTGGGAAGAAATGGTTTGTTTTTTATTTGTAGAAAGAAATCTGTGGTCTGAAAAAGGAATAATTGGAGTGAAAGAAGCTGGCAGGAGAGGTAGAGATTCTGGGTAGGTGTGTCCAGCAGCAGCAGCAGCAACAGCAACAGCAGCAGCAGCAGCAGCAGCGTAGCTATGGGACCACAGCAGTGTCAGGACTCCTTGAGGAGAGACTCTAAGGATAAGAAGACGATGGCCATTGTGCCCACTTGCAGGGTGTCTGGCTGTCAGGTTTTGTCTCATTGCTCCCTGCTCCACTTTTCTTCTTACTGTCTTCTTGCATTTCTTTTCTCTTTTCTGTTCTTATTTCAATCTGGCCTCTGCAAACTCAGGACTGAGTCTGTGCTGGATGTGTTGACTGCTTTTCTTGTTGCTCTTTGACTATTTATAGGGTTGTGAATAGCTCTTGTGGTGGGTAGAGCTTCGCTTGTTCAGTATCTATGGAGAGGTATGATGCTGAGCTCTGGGAAGAGAAGCCTGTCTCTTCTCAGTCCCCATGTCAGTGCTAGTGCCTGAGACAAAGTGCTGCTAAATACAAAGAGCTGACTTCCTGTGTGGAAGCTGGAATGTTGTCATTTGTTCAATCCTTGACAATGGAAATAAGATTTTTAAAAACATACCTCTTCATCAAAGTAGGAGGTGCCTTTTCCTATTCCTTTTTCAGACCACAGACTTCTTTCTAAAATAGAAAACAAATCAGGTAACACTCTTGAAGGTTATTTTAAAAGTCAGAATAAAAGTGCTTTATGTATTGAGTATTGTCATCCATTCTACTGCCAAAAAGTCACATTGCCCTACTCTGAAAAAGGTAGGATTCAGCCATTCTACATAAGTTTCGAGGTTTGCTCAAGCTCCATGATACCACATTTCAGGACCATTTCATTTCACCAAACTCAAGAACTACCTCCTTGAATCTTACATTTGGACCATTGCTTCTCAGTCTGCTTCCTTTCTCTTCCCAAACACTCTGCTGTCCTACACAGACTTTAGTACTCTTAGGAAATTCTACTCTGTCAGCTACACTTGACTCTAAGAGTGAGCAGGTCCTGGAATTATTTGTAAAAATGGGGCGCTTACGCTGCGTATAACTCGGTGCTGAGGAAAGAATATCTGGAAAGATGTCAAATTTCACCCCATTAACAGGCCTGTTCCCCACACACCTTGTTAGGATCTTACACAAAGTGAATTTAAATGTTGCTATCCCATCCCAGTGGGAAACTGTACAGGGAATGCAGAAGGTCAGAAGATTTCGTGCCAAGAGCCATCTCTTCAAGGATAACATTACAGGGAACTGGCCTCCGGATGTCCTCTGTGTTTGTGCACAGATTGTGAAATGCTTCCAGGTAAACGAAGCAGAGAAACAACGTCTCATTGCATTTCCAGACCCTGAAAAGAGTTGAGAGCATGGGGAATAGGGTGGGAATACTAGAACATTCACCACCCCAGGAACACATTATCTCTTTAAAAATACTTAACTACTTTATGTGTGCATTCTTAAGGGCATGTGTTTGTGTCAGGCAAATGTAGATGCCAGCAGAGAGCAGAAGAGGGAATCAGACCACCTGAAACTGGAGTTATAGGCAGTTGTGAGTCACCTGACATGGGAGCTGGGAATTAAATTCAGGTCCTCCACAAGAATAGCAAGTACTCTTAACTGAGCCATCTCTCTAGCCACTTGGAACAAATTCTCATGAGCACATGCTAAGGTACAAACTTAGTTGGTGCCAATAGAGAAGTTTGCACCAGCACAAAACATCATATATAGGTAATAGCTTTTGAATTAAATGATCATGACATGTAGGCCACTTTATTCCAAAGCAATTGATCCATATGTGCTGATTGGTGTTGGTGTGAGCAGTGAGTGTCTCTTCTCTTGTAACAACTGTTCAAGAGTTGTATTCTCATTTTAGGAAATGAGGATGACCCTAGCAAAGATGCAACAGGATATATAAGATATTCAGCAACTTACTCCAAATGATATAGCTTATCCCAGACTCTCAGTAAATTGGCATAAACAGTGGAATTTTGAAGATTTTTTATCAAATGAGAGATGGGTTTTTGCATTCCATGGAGAAATATAGTAAATACAGCAGCATGTGTGCAGGTCTGTACAAAATTTGAGGATGCCTAGTGTAAGGCAGGATATTTGAGTTATTATAACTACCAACAAATAATGAATAACTTTTATTAAAAGCATGTCTCAAATAAAACAACTTAATTTGAACTTCAGATAAACAAAAAATAATTTGTATCAGCAGCTCCCAAATAGCTCAATTAGTTTTCAGTTCCTAATACACATTGTGATTGACAGTCCTTTCCCTCTACAGGGATCTCAGGAAGCATTTGTAAGTGAATCAGTAGTAAAAATGTGAAAAAGCATGTTGAAACTAGGAAAAGAGGCAGTACCAGAGACTGGCTACAACTTTGAAATGCTCACATTTCAATAACCAAGTTAAACTACCTATCACTGATTAATTAAAATAAAATGATGATGAAAATGATGAAGGTAAACATTTTGGGGCCTTAAACTAGCCTCAAAAGCAAAAGGTAAGCTGACAGCAATAGAAAGTGACTCTTTATTAATTTATAACCCAACTCTTATACAAGGTGATAAAAATCACTTAACTATCGCCTATCTCAACTTGCTCACACATTCCAAGTTCTTGATCACACAGTGCATCATCCCTTTATTTATTACAATAGAATGAAGTTGTTTCTTATGCCATTGGCTCAAGGAGATGGCACAGAGTTTTATACTCAGGGCCCATGACATCCCGAGCAGAAGGCAGTCTTTAATAACAACCTCAGTGGACAAAGACTTGAGGCAATTCTTTCTGTCTTTTCCTGGGTTACTTACCTTTGCCACTTCTCACCCCACTCTCCTCTCTGGTTTTATTGAAAGCTCCCTTCATATCTCTTCTGGTCTTTGGTTCTTTGAGAAGGCTCTGAGACCAGGGATTCTCAAACTTCTCCACTTGAGATTGTTATCTCAGAGATCTTTTCACATGACCTTATCCATATGTGTATAGAAAATGGGTATATTCATTTTCTCCCTGTTCCTGTGATAAAAATACTTGGTCAAAGCAACATAACAATGAAAGAGATTATTTTGGCTCAAAGTTTCAGGGGGAATACAGCACACAATATGGGGGGAAGGACAGGGCAGCAGCAAGAGGAAACTGGCTGCTTACATTGCACAGATAAGCTAGAAACAGAATGTGAAGTCTAGATGAGGTCAGGATGCAGAACTCAAGGTCAGCTCCCAGTGGACCTCTCCTCTCCTCCAGCAACCACCTGCCTTGTCAATGTTCCACAACCTTCCCAAACAGCTTCACCATCAGGACACCAGGTGCTTAAACATGTGAGCCACAGAATGTATACAAATAAAACATTTACTGACAAAAAATTATAATGAAACGTATTTGTTAACAATCTTTTGTATCCATTTTAACATCTATTTAAAACAAAAAAATTTGCATATTAATGAGATGGCTGTGCTTGCTAATTTTTACATAAAAATAAATCTTTGCTAAATATTTGATACTATAGATATAGGGCATCTTCAGTCCTTTTTAATTTGACAGATATTGTGATTTTTATAATGATCAGTATTGAGCTTTTATCTACTGAATCATCTTTTCAGCCTTCAGCAGAAGTACAACTAAGGCCAGTGCTAGGTCATTTCAGCTATCAGTTTAACTCAAACTGTAAGAGAGTCTGCAGTGGTTTGAAAGCAAATGGCTCCAGGGAATGGCACTATGAGGAGGTGTGGTTTTGGCGGAGTAGATGTGTTGGGGGAAGCATGTCACTGTGGTGGCAGGCTTCCCATGCTCAAGTTCCTCACAGTGTCACAGCCTACTTCCTATTTAATGCCAGCATCATGTTTGCCTGCACATTGCTATGTTCCCTGCCATGATGACAATGTACTGAACCTCTGGTACTATAAGCCACCACCTAGATTAAATAGTTTCTTTTTTAAGAGTTATAGAGGTCATGGTGTCCCTTCACAGCAATACTTGACTGAAAGAGAGAATTAATAAGGAATTACCTAGATCAAGTTGGCCAGTGGATATGTCTCTGGTGGACTGAAGAAAGACCAAGTACATAGAGGGGCACCGTTCCCTGAGAAGGAGAGTGATAGTTTAGGGGGGAAAAGTTTGCTGAGAGCAATCAAGCAATGATGTGTTCATTCACTCTTTGTTTTTGATGCCAAATGTACTATGGCTTGCTGCTTGAGTTTCTTCTTCATTGACTTCCCTGACGTGATGGGCAGAAACTTGGAAGTAAAGGAAAATAGACCCTTTCCTTACTGTATTGTTTCCTTACCTTATTGTTGTTCATAGATAGCATGTTGCTGATTTCTGCTGCTTCTGTACCAATACAATATCCTTTTGATATTTGTCATGACAACAGAAGACTAGGACAGAGCCATTTTAGACAGATGTAAGAAGGCCTGTCCAAATTTTAAGCCAGATTCATTTAACTTTTTTTTTAGTGAAACTTGAGTCAGCAACTCAGATACCATTTTTTAAAACCAAACATTCATAACATAATGCAATCACAAGATACACTAATTTGATTCTCACATGCTGAAGAATGATAATAGGAAAATGTTAAAATATCTGCTTTCTATAAACCATTTTGTTTCTGTAAGGACAGAAAACTTTGTATTTGTAGTAAAATATTCCAATGCATTATATTTTGCATTTTGAATCCAAGTCAAGGTGTTTTAAGCACTGGTGCTTTGTCATCTGGTGGCATTTGTACATGCAGAAGTGCACTCATAGCCAACACTGTAGTGAGGTTCCCTCAATGCAACATAAGTTAATGTCTCAAACACATTGAGCTTTTGAGGTTTTTGTCGTTGCACAATCAGAAAACTTTTACTATTGCTAAATTTTTCATGACACCTGCTACATTGAGTTGGATGACCCCAAGTGATTACAAGATGCAATTTAGAGATTTGCAAACTCAAGGAAGCCTCCCAGTCTTCAGGGTGCTTTATCCAAAGACCCAGGTAATTTTTTAATTCTTAGGTAACAATATGACTTGAAGAAACATCACTAGTGGCACATACTTCACAGTAGCTAGAGACATAATTGTTAAAATTAGAGTAATAGAGAAAAATAAGTAGTCATTTAAAACATAAATGTTTCTGGTCATGCTTTAATTCCCATGTTTTAAGTGTTGGTAATAAAACCCAGTGCCTTGCATGTTAGGCAAGTACCACATACCTAACCATTTAAATTCTCAAGCAATGTTTCTATATTTACCCCTCATGAGTTTTTTAATTTAGTCAAATAAAACCACAACATTTATTCTGGAACTCATTTCTTGCAAAAACTAACAAATTTATTCTCATCCAGGTTTATTTCATTTATTTGCCTTTTCCATAGTTCAAAAAATCTCTTCTAGCTGTTATGTCACTTGGTTTAAAAAAAAAAGGACCATCATTTTTGCCTATAACTAAACCCATTCAAGTTTTGAATTGGAGGATGTGATGCTCTTTGTACATCCAGAACACATTCCCAGAGAGAGCAATGACCTTTTGAGTCAGAACATAGCAGGGGTGTCCCTGTCACCCGGCTCTTCCCAAACAGCTTTCCCTAACTTATTCTTTTGTTGTTGTTGTTGTTCAGAAATAGCATATTGCTGATTTCTGCTGCTCTGCAAGCGTGAGCACAAGCGTCTGCTGTTTTCGAGTCTTTTCCTCAGCTTAGATGGTGAAATATCTCCACTTAATAGCTTTTGAGGGTGATGGCACCTGAATAGCAACTCCCCCTTCAGCTTTGGTACGAAAAGATCAATCTAGCATATAAAAGCAGGCACAGATAAATGGCTAAACACTGTAGTACAATGAAGGCATACATCTCTAAAATGAGAATTTTGAAAATCAATAAGAATTGAAATTGAAAAAGGAAGAATTGTAGCTGTCAAGATAGAGGATGTCTGTGGGACGTTCACATGAGGATCATTTGGCTTCTCCGGTGACTGGGAACATTGTCAATTAAGAAAAGTTGTCTCTGGGGTGATCATGGTTATATGTCTTAGAAAAACATTGCATCTCATCCCCAAGACTTGATGCCTCTTCCAAGTCAAAACTGACCTTACCCATCATGTTAGCTTCCAGTGTGAGGAGACCTTCCCCTCACCATGGGGAGGAACCGCAAGCCACATTGGAGTGGTTCTTATGGATGGGGATGGATACAGTCAGGCCAGGATAGGCTAGAAAAACTCCACTTTTTAGTTCATTTTCCTCAATTTATTCTATCATTTTTCTGAAATTGTGAATCTTGGAATTTTGCAGAACAACTCCTAAATCACAACAGAACTAGACATCATTTGCTGAATACTTAGATTGTCTGGTGTTGCAGAAGCTCTTATCTGTATTTGTATATGCTGGTGGCAAGAGTGAGCGTGACAGATAATGCTGGGTACTGTCCTGAGCTCTGTGACCCTCCTTTCAGACAGGTGCTATTATTATCCTATTTTGTGGATGAGGAAATTGTAACTTCCGAGAGGCTGCGATCCCTGATCTATGCCACACAGCTGGAAATGAATGAAGCCGGTCTTAATTCTACTTTTTAGGGTTCCACAAGTTTCATCATTTCTTATTTTGCATCTGTTCATATTCGTAGTTGTCGGTTTGGCTTCTATGGGTTCTTTTATCTCTGCCACATCCTACTTCCTGAAGATGACTTACTGAGAATTGTTGCCAAGTCTCCTGCCACACTCCGCTAGCCTGTATCCATATCAGCTCAAAGCCAAGTCTACAGTTCCTTCTGGGACATGGTTGTTTTTCATTAAAATTATGCCAACCAATTTTAGAAGTCAGTTAAGAAATGGTGCTATATAATTCTGCAAATCTTTCACTGTTAAAAGACAGCCAGAAACAAAGTACCTACAGTGAGAGCAGGGCTACAATGTCCCCTCCTGTGATGAGGAAAAACAAACTTTTTGTTGTTGTTGTTTTTTAAAACTTTATTTATTTGTTTGCCTTGAACTGGGAACTAGAACTACAAACAGTTGTAAGCTGCCATGTGGGTGCTGGGAATTGAACCTCGGTCCTCTGGAAGAGCAATCAACTCTCCTCCTAACTGTTGAGCCATCTCTCCAACCCCCAAAAAGCAAACTTTTGTTGTTAGAAGACTGCTGAGTATACACATAAAACAGGACAAGTGAGATAAATCCAAATTCAGCAAATGTGAGTTTGTGTATCTCGTCCGTTGTGTAGCTTTTTTTTTTTTTCAATTTATTTTTTCAGAGAAAGACTGTATTCAACAGGATATGTATGTACTTTGGCACCTTTAGCTGGCAGTTTGTCCAGTAGAACCATTTTGCCTTTGAGTTATAAATCAAATGGTAAAATTCAAACTAATATGGGAAACTCCATTAGCAAAGAATGTTCTGAAAACATATAGTAACATTTGCATGAAGACAGAGGGCCTGAAGTCCCTCTCTATGTATTTTTCATGAGCTGGGTGTTTTTCTCTCATATCTGAGGCTTCATAAGTAATCTCTGAGGCAGTTTATCAAATTCTAATGGTGTTTGCTTCACTTGGGGATCTAATACTTAAAATGTACCTTCTGGCTTGGGGGGCGGCGATATCTCTGTGGGTGAAGCTCTTTCTCGGTAAGCATGAGAACCAGGTTTGATTCCAGGGTTCACTTAGAGCTGGACAAGGTGGCACACAAACATCTGCAATTATACTGCTCCTATTGTGAAACTGAAGACAAACCCAGAGGGTCCCAGGAGGCCCACACATAGACCAGCTGTGGCAAATCCAGTGGTGAAGAACTAGGGACCCTGACTCAAACAAGGCTGAAAGTGAGGACTGACACCCAAAGCTGTCCTCTAACATCTCCATACTTGCCATGGAAGTACATGCCTGCACTTACATACATGACAGCACACATACATACACATAACACCTATGAGATGAGGCAAAGAGCGAGGAGATTTTGTATTCCTGGAAGATGAGGTGGAATCTGCATGTCTTCCGGGTGGTGTCAGAGCACCCTAGTTCACAAAGCAAGCCTCTGGTGCACTGTGGGTTTTGCTACATGAACAACACTATCCCAGAAACTTTTTTTTAATGCGCTAGAGGCTACATCACTAGAATTCTTAAAAGGTGAAACTGCTTTTTCTTGTTTGTTTTTCTTCCCAGGCTCTAGTGGAACTTGTTTCTGAGAGGGCTCCTGCACAAAGATGGCTCCCTTTCAGACCCTGGACTAGGCACAAACCACACTTAAATGCCTATGTTCACAGAGAGATCCTATATTAAGTCAGGACAGAAAGTTAAAGTGGCTGCTTTCTGACTCAGAAAACAGCAGCATGTGACCTTACAGGTGTCGTTTTTAAGAGGAGGAAAAGGGGCGGTTGTCTGTGTTAGAATGGGCTAGGATGTGGTGGTAAAGGACATAGGGGAAGAGGACAAGGGTATTTGTCCTAGAGGGACAGAGGACCACCTCTGGATAGAGAGGACACAGACATGGCACACACGTAAATGGCTGTTTATAAAAGGAAAACCCTGTGTTAGGTTGAGATGTTTAATTTTATTTGGGCATGTTAATAAAGTGAATCAAAGGAGGCTTTGATTGCTGGACTTTGGTAGTCAGCATCAGGAGGAGGAAGTGGCCAAATAAGGGAATAGACATTGGAGGCTAGTTTGGGAATGCAACCTAATGGTTTTTAGCAAGGCAGAGGAAATGGGGGAGAAGGGCAAGGCCTGTCCCAGCCACATACATGCTCCAGTGGGCCAAAGTCTCTTCAGTTATACAGAATATTCTTACCTTTTCACAGATGTGAAGTCATTTTTTTTGTCAATTGCTAATTTCAACTTAAGGGATCTCAAAAGTTTTGAAGCGGTTGTCAGGCTACTGTGCTGCACATAGCAAATAGATGGGTCCATGGCTGTGTTCTGGAAGACTGATGCTGGGTCATGTGTGACCCATATAATGAACAGCAGATCTCAAAAGAGCTTTGTAAACAGAACTTGGACATGAACACTTTCTTTGACTCTTTCCCCCTTTCTAATATCGCCTCTTCTCTCTATTTCTCTGACCACTAACATAACTGCGACACTGAATTTTAGTATCATCAGACAGACGGCAATTCTCAGGATTGCCCACTCATGCCATCACAGATTCTGTCTCAGCTGCTTTTTCTGCCTCTGGAAGGGCACTCCATGCTGTTCTCTGGTGTCACATCCAGTCTTTGTGTCTCAAATAAAGAGCTGAGTGAGACACATGACATTAGATTGATTTGTTAAATGTGAGGACAAGATAGAATACAGCCCACAACACAGGGTAGGGTCGAATAGGCATGTGACTTAAGAACTCTGAATTTTTTCTCCCATGGAGCAAGGAAGAGCTCTCATAAGGGGGCAGTCTTTCTTAGGTTGTCCTAATTTTCTAGAGCTGCTATAATTGGCTTGGAAAATCCTTAGATAAGCATGGGCACATCCAAATGATACTTTTCTTTTTCTCAGTTGCTTCTTCCCAGTTTAACTTTCTTAGGACTCACGTTCACATGGGTTTGACCTATCTTCTTGCATCACTTCTAGATACCACGTGGCCACTTGATCAAATCTAGCATTGTCAGTGACAAAATATGGTGACAACCATACCAATCTAGAAGATTCTCCTGAAAAGAAATTTCACCTCTAAGTAGTGATTTTAAAGCTCCAAACCAAGCTAACCAGAGAAAACTAACCTGAATCATGAAACAAGTCTACAAAATACCTACAAAACATCATTGTCACCAACAGTGCCAAGGTGATTATAAACAAAGACTGAACCAGAGGAAACCAGAATCCCCCAAATCTGAGCAGAGCATTTCTGTGTACTAAATCTTAGAGCCAGGCCAGGGTGTAAGAGAAATGTAGCTAGTCCTGGAGCTACCCAGGTGATGTTTCCAGGCTCTGAGGTATGTATAGTAGTAATGCATGACACTGAAGGGTGGGGATCCCTGCTGATCAAGGGAACTGGAAAAGCTCACTGCACTGTTTTTACAACATTTCCATGTACTCAGAATCCTTCCAATATGAAGTATTCATTGGAAGTGATGTTGAAAACAGATTGAGGGGGAAAGAGATGTATTTAAGGAATTACTGAAGTTTTTTTTTCATAAAATGTTTCATGGAGCATATACATACACACACACCTGCTTCATGGGGTGTATATTTTACTAGTTGTGTTTAGAGAAAATAAATACAGAAAATCAAAGACGATCACACAAAAAGCATCAGGACACCTTGGTGCCAAACGGAATGCAACTTAAGAAGAGACTCTGATCTCATGAATGTAATCCAGAAGCTCAAGTGACATTTACCAAATTGCTTTGAAGACAAACATTGTCCAGGTCCGGAGGAACCGTTGAGAAATTTGTCTGGTGACTAATCCCAAGTTGGATTCCAATGGAGGAAATTGGAGAGATCCATTAGGCAGACAGGGCTGTCCATTTCCTCGGAATTATCGACCTTGGCAGTGCCCTTGCTTTGTGCGCCACCTCAGATGCTCCCCTGCCAGAATCGAGTTAAGTGGAAACATCACAATCAATAAAAGACACTCTATTTTCCATTTGCTCATTGTTTTTTAAGGGCTTATTTTTTAACAGCACAGGGAAGATTCAATTCAATATCAATTCACCTTCTGGGTGGGACGAAGACTTAGATATTGACTTTCAGTGCTGGATAAAGTTTGTAAGGAGACACTTGCTAAGGTCCTCACCAAGGAACAACATCAGTTTGCAGGATCCAAGGTGAGTGGACATCCGGCATCACTTTGTGGTATTCAGTGCCCATTCAGTCAGCCACTCACTGAACAGCAATGGTGCTGGAAGTTGCCCTGGAGGGAAACACACTGGTCACAAGTCAGCTCACAGTGGTTGGGGACACAGAGAATCAATCTTCTGTGAGGGCTTGCTTTCTCCATATCAAAGGCTCAGCAGCAGCATCTCACCCGCCCCTGCCACTCTCCCACCCCCTATCTAAGAAGTTTAAAGGAGCTAACATACTTAGATTAACTTTAGGACTTTGGTTTTTGAAATTTTGAGTTTTTTAAATAGTTACAGCAGGAGTGAGGTGCTTAAAAAATTTTTTTCATTTAATGTTCTTCTTCTTGCCCCTGGTCCAAATAAAATTTAAAAAAAAATAAAATTAATTCAGCATGTGTTTTTAATAATACTTTTATGAGTTTTTAATGCAATTAGCTCTAGGACCTCTATAGATAACAAACTGAAGATTCTCAAGACTTTATAAAAGGTAGTATTTGCTTGTGATCCATGTGTATTCTCCATATGCTTTAAATCCTCTCTAGACTATTTTATATAACACAATACAAATGCGGCTAATAGCTACCATGTGATGATTTGTTGTTTAAACTGGCTGTTTATTATAAAGATATGTGTTATGTATCATAAATTACTAAAGGAATAATGACAAGAACACATGTCTGTACGTATTCAACATAAAAGTTGACCAGGCTATTATTCCCTGATCCATGTTATTCCACAAGGAATAAAACAGCGTTTATCAAACTCTGCTTTGTTCCCCGCAAAAAATCCATTTTACAAGCAGTATTTGACTATATTTTGAGGGCAGAGGCTGCACTGGCTCTTCAGTGGACATTGGAACACAACCAACTATCCAACACTATCCTCAAGGTGCAGAAAGATAATGACTTATTTCTGAAGGTACCAAGGGTACCATTCTGTATATCAAATATACTGGTACTGTAGGAGCACATTAGCTTATTAAAATCATTTTGGGAAAACCAGACCTAAGATTTATTGGACAATTGAGGAAAAAACACAACTCTTTCATCTGGACTCTGTAAAGAGGAGGCCTAAAACTCAGGGGCAATGGCACCACTGACCTGTCATCTCAATGGGATATTACCCCATGTATATATCAAGAACCCAACAGAGAATATCCAGTACTCCCAGGAACTTCAGTTTCTCAGAACCTACAGCTGGCATGAGTAGACCTTTCTGTCTACTTGTTCATCCATCGGAACCTGTATCCATCTGTCTATGTACCTGTCCATCTGGACCATCCTCTGTCTGTGCCTCATTTCTGCAGTTCAGCTTTGAACAGACATTCATCAGGGTCGGGATCAGTTATCATATATAACTCCTGCCCAAGACTCTGGCTGCTGCTATATCAGTTTTCCTGTCACATGGTGTATCTTTATGAACTCTATACTGCCACCTCTTAACTCTTTATAGCTATTCTGTAACCTACATATAAATCTTTGTCAATATATTTACTATGTGGTATCACTGTATGATCTGAGCATTATATTAGTAATTAAAGTTGAAATAAAGGAACTCATGTTTGTCTCAGCTAAGGCAATTGAGAAAAGTGGGGCCATTTGACAAATTACTGTCAATAAAATCACTGTACCTTGTGAACTTAATGTTACTAAGTGCTGACATTGTGGGAGGGCACAGACATTTGTGTTTGTCACATACTGTAATCATAATAGCCTCTTTTATACAGCAGAAGCTTATTCATTTACTATTTATTCTTTGATATAATTGATCCTCTAGAATTGCCTTATTTGTTCCCTAAATAAATTTGAGCCTTAAAACCCTTAAATCTTCAGATAGGTTGAGTTCAAGATCAAATACTTTTCTTCTCAGAAAATTTCTCTATGTGTGAACTAGATAGAATTAATTCTCCCTTGCACGCTTCTCTCTTATATTTTACATGAGGCCTTCACAATAAGAACATTTTATAATGCCTGTCTTGCCCATGTCTATGGTTCTCTCTTTCTCTCTAAACTGTAAGGTGTATATATTTTGGGGTTGTGCCCTAGTCTTGAGACCCCCTCAAAGAGACCACCAGAGACATAAACTCTCCAAAATGCAAAAACAAGGTTTATTGAAAAAAATTTGAAGCCACAGCAGGGACCCTGTTAGAGTGCACTATAGGAGGTAGAAGCAGGTACCTGCCTCTCTGCAAGCTGAGTTTTTAAAGGCAAACTCATTAAGTTACACATCAATTAGGAGTCTCAGTATGGAAACAATTCTGAATTGTGCCAGAATTTCCAGAGTTCCTTCGTTATCTTAGCCTTCAGGTTGTCCAATTTGTCTGGTTGTTTGTCAAACTCTTTTTGGATAGGTTATCTCCAGTGCTGGGACATTCTGTGGTTAATCAGTTGTTATCAGATGGCCCTAGGCTATCTCCACTATCTCCACTATCTCCTGTGACTTTGTACCCAGAACCTACATCAGTGAAACTGAGGCCTGTTTCTAGTCGGGGTTAGAGACTTTCTCAGAATGGAGTCACTTCGCTGGTTCTTCATTGGCACCTAGCCAATTCATTTCAGTTTGGTAGACACTGACATATTTATTGAAACACAAGTGTCTTAGTTACTTTTCTGTTTCTGGAATAAAACACCATGCCCAAGTCAAAGTATAAAAGGAAGAGTTTATTTGGGTTTATGGTTCCAGGGGGGTAAGAATCCATGATGGGAATGGCATGTGGCTGTGAAACCTTAAATTCTAGTGTCATACTTCCTTCAGCAAAGTCACAACTCTTAAATCTACCAAACAATGTCAACAACCACATTGAAACATCTAAGCCCTGTAGTGGGTACTCTGTTGGGGGGCAGTCTGTGGGAGTTACTCTTATTCTTAGGACTGTAAGAAATGTAGAAAAAGTATTAAGCAGCTTCTTTGGTTTTTTTTTTGACTTAAAAAATAATTTTTTCTCCATATCCACCACTGCTCCCCTTCCCAGTTCTCCCCCAGATTTCCCTTACTGCATCTCCCCATCCATTCCTCAGAGAAGTTAAGGATTCCTAGGGTGAGTCAATTTGGTCTGGCATATCCAGTTGAAGTGAGATGAAGCCCCTCACCCCAGTATCAAGATTAAGCAGACCTTTGTGCTGGGGAGTTTAGAACATTATGTAACATGCCCTTGAGGTGTTGCTATCTAACACATTCAGCAGAAGAGGTGCACAGGGAATCTGACACATAGAGGAAGGGAAGCAGCCTGCCTACTTGTTTGCAGTGCTATGTAGGTTTTCTGAATACAGTCTTACATGACATCCTGCCTCTCTGTCTCCTCATGTATGCTGACCCTACCTTCTCCATGTCTGTTTTGGTGTCCATGGTATTTCCTGGTAATGTTAATAAGATGGAGGTCTGTCTCTCTCCCATGTGATTGAAATCACCTGTGGTTGAGGTCTGGCTCCTTAGTAGTTTCTGAGTTCCTAGCTGAGGCACATCGTTAGAACTTGGTGAATATTTGCTCTGTGATTCTGAAGTGTTTTGACATCACCTTACTCCTGTAGTTGATAGAAAAACCCATGGTCCTTACACATCAGCTCCTTTATGACCCAGAAAAGTCATGAAAATGAGAGGATATAAATAGCTGCCTGTGACACACACTGTCTAGTACACAGGATCCTGATTTTAACAGGCACATGCTCATTTAAGAACAGTCAGAAGCCACTGTGCTAAGAAGGGGTGATAATCACAAGCATTTACTGCTGGTACACTAACTTAACCTCTATCATGATTACAGTGTTTAAAATGACTTAAGATATTGTGAATACGATGTGTGCTGAAATGCAATAGGAATTTACTTGAGTTTTTATACCTTATATTTTTAGAAACTTGCGTAGGCAAAATGCCTTTCAAGAAGTTTCTGTGAAGAAAGTTGTTCTCAGATTCTATTGGTGTGTGATACTTGTGAGAAATATAGATGCTTGTTCCCCACTCCATCCCTCAGAACCTTGTGATTCAGGAGGTCTGACATTGAGATTAGGGTGTAGTATCAGGTGATTATGTTTAAGGAGTCTTCAGTCTTCTTAAGGGGTTAGGGATTTTACAGTGTTCTTTCTTACTCCTAATGCAGTTGAAAGGCCATCTTTTTTATAAACAAACATAGAGTCCCAGGAATCCAGGCACCACACAACCAGTACTCCAAAAGACCAACACAAAGTAGTCCTAGCTACTGACTAGACCCCATTGATTTTGAACTTTCAATTTCTGTTCTTCCTCAAATCACATGTTGCTATCTTCACCCATACTGTGATATTTTAGTAGGTGAGGCCTTTGCAAGATAATTTGATCATGAGAGTAGATCCTTCAGGAATATGATTAATGACCTTGGGAAAGAGACTTTGAGGAGTTCATTGGGCTATGTGAAACTCATGAAGAATCTGGCAATATGCAAGTTTAGAATGCACACCTATTGACATATCCGGGACTCCTATGATAAATAAATTATAAAGGCCACTAAGTCTATGTCATTTACTTATAGCAAGCTAAGTTGGCACACCCTCTCTGTCTCTCTTGCTTGTTTGAGTCTTCTGTCATGATCTCTTCCCTTTGTAAACTAACTTCCATAAAGTCCTTACATGCTCAGAAATACATATATTACCTTATGGAAAATGTTTTTGCCTTTCATGACACAAAAACTCAGAGAAAGCAATAGGGACATTCAAGATGTCTCCACACTCAGAAACTCCCAGATCAAAGGCACACACATCTTTAGTAAGGAACAAGTTTGACCAGCTGGGTGGAGCCCTGAGCTCTTCCTAAGTCTTGCTGCTTCCTGGACTTGGTTACGCTAGGTGCCGTCTTAGCCAGCTAAACTTTTCCATGTGGGCTTCAGTGACTTTATTTTTCTGAAGTATTATTTACTTGGTGGAAATTTACTGATATCTGCTCTTGCTACACTTTAGAAGTTTAAAAAAATCCTCAGAACTTATCTCCTTGGCAAAATAATAGTCACATTCAATATTCCCTGAGTGTATATGTCTGAATGTGTGAATGAGAAATCAGTACATTTTGAAACAAAATAAAAGTAAAATGTTTGCCTTAAATTTACTTCCTGTTTCTAGGTCATTAAGATTTCATTTTGGACAATGCAGTGAAACCTGAGTGATTATCCTTGTGGCTCTGTATGCCTAACAGCAAACTTTTTAAAATATTCTGTGTTTCTGGACAACACACCAGCTGTCAGGTGGAGGGAAGCTCCTTCCTGTACCCTACACCTTCACTGAGGAAGCCATATAAACAGCATTATAGGTTCAAGCCAGCAACTGACAGAGAAAATTGGGTTTGATCTCATACCCAGAGTAGCAGGTAGAAATGAATTTCAGCGCCTTCATATTAGGAAACAACATTAAGATTATAGAGAATGAAGCTTTTGTTATGAGAGCCCAACATTTGAAGTAAATAAAGATTATTGATACCTTTCATTAGCATGCAGCTTTCCCCTTCGTGTTTGTAAAGAGAAGAGAGCCCTGTTTGCAGCATAGCAGACTTCCCATATCATTGTGGAGTCGCTGCTAACCACCCTCCCTCTAAAAGGCATGCTAACATTGATCTGCTCCAGGTGTAGGTGAAAGAAATGAAGAAATGAGTGTTACTGTAAAATATGTTTTGCTCTATTATTAGAAAAGGACACCATAGAAATCTTGGTCTGGAATGTTCTCATCATGCCATCTCTCAGCTGTTCCCTGCTCACTCCTTGACCTTTCAAACCTGTCACTATCTGAAGCCTGACTCTGAGGCTTTACTTAGTTTTCTTCTGTCTTGCCCCCAAAGGTGCTCATCCTACTTTAACCACCTATAGCATGTCCTGAAACAGTGTCATGGGCTCAGCATTTATATAGACCCTTATATGTTGTATCTTATGGCTCATGCTTTTCACTTGACTTTTGCTATCCACTTCCTCCTACTAGCCTGAAATTCATTGGACCAGGCTAACTTCAAACTTGCAAAACTTCTCTTGCCTCAGTCTCCCATGGTCTGCAGTTACAGACATGCATCACCATGTTGCTTCAGATTTTTTAACTATCAGAGACTACAGAGCTCTTAATCAGAAATATACTTTGTGAGTTCAATATATTTCTAGATTCTTTATTCCTATACTTATGTTAATTTTTCATACAATATATTTGATCATATTTTTCCCTTCCAATTGCTATCAGATTTCCCCATCTCTGTAACCAAAAGACTTCACATTCTTTCTCTTTCTCTTTCAGCTGCCCCCTCCAAAAAACACAAAATGAAATCAAAACAAATGAGCAAAAACCAAATATGACAAAACAAAACAAAATGAAACAAAAAGTCCACTAGAAAAATATCAAACATGAAGTTCATTTTGTGTTGGCCAACTACTCATATATGGGGCCTGCCCTGGAGTGTGGTTGGCACTTTGCTGGAGAAAACTGATGCTCCCTTTGCCAGTGGGTAAATGTGAGCCTGTGTCTGTTTCCTCCTCCCAGTGCCCGAACCTCCTCTGGCTTGAACTCTGCAGGTCTTGTGCATGCTGCCACAGCCTCTGTGAGTTCATATGTGTACATCGGTCCTGTTGTGTTTGCATGATGCTGTTTCCAGGGAGTTATTCTCCACATCTTGCTCTTATACTCTTTACTTCACTCACATAGATCTCTGAGACTCAAGGGGAAGACATCACACTTAAGAATGAGTGCTCTGAAGACTCTCACTTTCTGAATATTGTCTTGTTGTAGGTCTGGGTTTAACCCCATGTACTTCAAGAAGAAGCTGTTCTGACCAGTGCTGTTTGAACCAATCAGAGTAAAAGGAGACTCCTAAGAACCCCAAGTCGGTGGCAAAGTTGTGATGTATCTGATCTTCTGGCACCCTCCTCACTGTTGCTCCTACCTTTTCCCTCTCCACTCCAGCCTCCCCTTTGACTCCAACACTTGCCTTCAAGTTGGGTCATGTGCTAGACTCCAGATTGAGTAGCTTTATGCTGCCCCAAAATAACTTTGCAAATCCTTTTGGCTGCTGACTTGGAGCGGCCAGCTTCAATGATCAGGGCCAAATCTCAGATGCACACTTAGGAATATTGTACCTCACCCTGTATAAACAACCAAAATCAAGGAGTGGCCACACCCCTGCCCATTCTGACCCGGCTTTACTGCTCTGGCCTTGATCCCCTCCACATACTTCTATCTTTTCTGATACTTTGTATTTTGAGTCCATGGACACTACCATTTCTTTTACCTGGGTCATGTTCCCTGCAGCTAATCACATGTCTGATAAATCTTTTCAGAATATACGTAAATGTCACATCTCCCTTTCTTAGGTGGACATTACCCAGTTATTCTTTCAATCTTCTTTTATTTTCCTTTACAACATACCTTTCTAGATCTACTTCTCATTAATTCTTTGACAGTTTGTTTACATCTCTCCGTCCCATTGACACGGCATAAATTCCTGAACAGCAACAGGCATCTGTCCTTTCTCCTATGTAGAAGACTCTATATCAAGATAGTTCTCAGCTGCTCGATGGGTGATTGCGTGGACATGGAAGAAATAAGACCAGAGCTAAACCAATGTTCTTCACACATCTTTGCTTCCTCTTGTCTTCCTCACCCCAGGGTTCAGGCTTGTTGTATGTTGTTTCTGGCCCGGACTTTCCAGTCTAGACCAGAGGTTTGGACCCACTCTCAGCCCCACTTAGCCTCAAATAATCGCATACACACTTGTATAATTTTTATGCTGATCAACCTAGGGCCCAGGCATATAATTTGCTAACTCCTTCATCTGAACTCAACCCATCTTGTTCAGACATGCAGCTTGATACCTTTTCTCAGAGAGAAGCAGTTCAGCTTCTTTTCTCTGCTTCTACTGCTGTCTCCTCATCGTGTCTCTGTGGCATCCCTGTGGCTTCTGTGTCATTCTGAGATGTTCCCAGAGTTTTCTTAGCCTGGTAGTCCCACCCACACTTCCTGTCTGCCTTTGGCCAATCAACTTTTTATTAAACCCATAGGCAAGACAGATATTTACAATATTACCAGGACAATTACATTACACAGGCCCTTACTATTGTTATACATGGTATGGTACCTAATTGAAACAGAAAATTTTTATATCAAAGATGCCATATCACTCTAGGAAACTGTGGCTACTCATATATGACATGCAATAAATAGGTGCCTGAATTTCTTCTCAGACAAAGAGAGGTATCAATTTCTAGGTGAGCACTTGCTCTTTCATCCCATGCTGTTTTATGTATGGGAATGGTAAAATCATTGCACAGGTATACTCCATTTGCTTCAGGGCCCAGGTGCAGGTTTTGATCCACAGTCCCACTTATAATGCACATTAACACAACAAATGTTTTTAACTTGGTTAAAAAAAGAAAAAGACTAAGAAATAAATGTATTGTTCGGGTGTGATGTGGTGGCTCATGCCTGTAATCCCATCCTCAGAAGGATGAAGCAAGATCATGAGCATAAGACGCTCCTGGGCTATATAAATATAAAACATTCTGAAAAGACATTAACATGTGTGCAAGTTACAGTCTAGCCTAGTATATCTCCCTTCACACCACTCTCTTTCCTGTCCTTGTTCTAGTCCTCTGTTACTTACAGAAAACAGAAGAGAGTCTCTAGAAACACTAGCAGGTAGCCTGTGCAGCAGCATAACCCAGGGTCAGCAGCAGATTTCATTAATAGGCATAATCCTAGGAGAATGCCCCTAGCCTGTCTCCTTCCCCAGCACTGAAGGGCAGAGGTTGGCATTTTTTTTGTTGTTGTTAAATAACTGGATAGAAATTTTGATTTGAAGCCAAAGAGCCCAAAGTAAGGATATTACATAGCTTAGACACTAAGATAGATTAATGTCTATATTTTTTCATAAAAAATTAAAATATGTCTTCCTTTAGCCAAAGACCACACAAACAGCCAGATTTGACCTATGGACTACAGTTAAGTGATTTCTGCTCTAACACAGTAGGAATACTTGGTACAGGAATCCTAATAGAAACAGTAAATGTATATGAATATAGTTAGAATATAGATGAATTGATGAATAATAATTGACAAGTAATCACTCATAGTGATATAAGTATCTTTGTATCAATCTTTATATTAATAATTTATATTGAATACATACACATACTGTGAAATTTCATGAACCTAATTTCATGAATGTAAGTTTTTTGTGTTTATTTATTTTTTGTTTGTTTTTACAACTGGACCACAGTGTCCTTCCCTCTGCTCCTCCCAATTCCTCTTCCTCACTCTGTCCCCAGTTCATTGCTCCTCATCACTTTCTCTTCAGAAGATGGCAAGTCTCCCATGGATATCAAACAGCCATGATATATCAAGTTGCAGTGAGACTAGGCACCTCCTCTTCTTTTAAGGCAAAAAGGTTGAATGAAACAACTCAAAAGGAGCAAAGGGTCCCCAAAGTAGGCAACAGAATCAGAGATAGCCCTGCTTCCACTGTTAGGAGTTCCACAAGAAGGTCAAGCTACACAAAAGTAACATATGCACAGAGGACCTAGGTCAGTCATATGCAGGCTTCCGGGTTGTTGGTTCAATCTCTATGAGCCACTTTGAGCCGAATTTAGTTTATTCTGTATTTTTTCTTGTGGTGTCCTTGACCCTTCTGGCTTCTACAGTCTTTCCCCCCTGCCCCAGATCTGCCTAGAGTTTGGCTGTGAGCTTCTGCATGTGTTTCCATCAGTTGCTGGGTTAAGCTTCTCTAATGATCATTGAGCTAGACACAAATGTATGAGTATAGCAGAATTTCATTAGGAATCATTTTACTGATTTTGTTTTTCTAGTGGTGTTTGGTTCTATCCTAGGTCCTGGGCCATCCTGTCTCTCAAGCCTGGACCTCCAGAAAGTGTCAGAGGTAAGCTCTTCCTCTTAGTGTGGGTCTCAAGTTAGTCATGTCATTGATTGGTCACAACTGCTGTGCCACTTTTACCTCAGCCTAACTTGTAGGCAGGACAGATTGTAGGTTGAAGACTTTGTGGCTGGGTATGTGTCCTAGTTCCTCCATGGAAGTCTTGCCTGTTTACAGAGATGTTCAGGCTATGTACCACCCATTGCTAGGAGTCTTACCTAGGGTCACACTCATAGATTCCTGAGTGTTTTCATTGCACTAGGTTTTTAGCTCCTTCCAGTTGTCTCTCCCAGTATTCTTCCCTCCATCCTCTCCCTATCTGATCCCCTCTCTTCCAATCTCCAACCCTTATCCACACCTCTTCCCCCATTCTCTAATGATGCCCATTGTACTTCCCTCTTTACAGTGAAATTCATGCATTTTTCCTTTCCCCTTGAGCCCTACTTGTTATTTAGATTCTCTGGGTTTGCAGATTGTAGCATGATTGTCCTTTACTTAATAGCTAATGTGTACTTATAAGTGAGTACATTCCATGTTTGTCTTTCTGGGTCTGGGTTACCTCACTCAAATGATCCTTTCCAGTTCCATCTATTTGACAGGAATTTTATGATATAATTGTTTTTAACAATTAAGTAATACTCCATTGTTTAAATGTACCACAATTTTCTTTATTCATTTTTTATTTGAAGGATATTTATATGGTTTCTAGTTTGTGGCTATTATGAATAAAGCTGCTATGAACATAGTAGAGCAAATGTTTTTGTGGTTTGGTAGAGCGCCCTTTTGGTCTCTTGGATATATGCCCAAGAGTGGTATAGATGGGTCTTGAAGTAGAGTGATACCCAATTTTCCAAGAAACCACCATATTTATTTTCAAAGTTGCATTACAAGTTTATATTCCCACCAGTTATGAAGGAGTGTTTCCCTTGCTCCACATTTTGCCAGCATGAGTTGTCACTTAGGTTTTGATCTTGGTCATTGTGACATATATAAAGGTAGACTCTCAGAGTTGTTTGGATTTGCATTTTCCTGATGGCTAAGGATGTTGGACATTTCTTTTAAGTGATTCTCAGCCATTTGTGATTTATTTGTTCAAAAATTTCTGTTTAAATCCATACCCCAATTTTAAATTGAATTATTTGGATAATGGGTTTCTAGTTTCTTGAGTTTTTTATATATTGTAGATATCAGCCCTCTCTCAGATATAGGATTGGTGAAGATCATTTTTTTATTCTTTAGGCTGCCATTTTGTCTTTTTAATGGTGTTCTTTGACTTTTGGTAGCCTTTCAGTTTCATGAAGTTCCATTTATTAATTATTAATCACATTGTCTGCACTGTCAATGTTCTGTTCAGGAAGTTGTCTCCTGTGTCAGTGTGTTCAAGGCTATTCTCCACTTTTTATTCTATAAAGTTCAGTGTATCAGGTTTTATGTTGAGGTCTTTGATCCACTTGGACTTGAATTTTGTTTAGAGTGATAGATGTGGATCTATTTATGTTCTTCTACATGCTGATATCCAGTTAGAGCAGCACCAGTTGTTGAAGATAATTTCTTTTTTATTGTATAATTTTGGTTTCTTTGTCAAAAATAAAATGTTCATTATTGTGTAGACTTACTTTTGGTCTTTGATGTAATTTCATTGATCAACCTGTCAGTTTTTATGCCAATACCATGCAATTTTTATTACTATTGCTCTGTGGTAGAGCTTGAAATTATGGATGATGATACTTTCAATTTTTTTTGTACAGGATTGTTTTTAGCTATCCTGTGGGGTTTTATACACACACACACACACACACACACGCACGCACGCACGCACACACACACACACACACATATGAAGCTGGGTATTGTTCTTTCAAGGTCTGTAAAGAATTGTCTTAAAATTTTGATGGGAATTTTGTTGTATTTGTAGGTTATTTTTCATAAGATGGCAATTTGTACTACCATAATCCTACTGATCTATGATCATGGGAGATCTTTCTATTTTCTGATATTTTCTCCAATCTCCCTCTTCAAAGACTCAAAATTTTTGTCATTCAGGTCTTTCACTTGCTTGGTTAGAGTTATATCAGGGCACTTTATATCACTTGCGGCTGTTGTGAAGAGTGTCATTTCCTTGAATTTTTCTCAGTCCATTTACTGTTTGTATAGGAGGGCTATAGATTTTTTTAAAGTTTATTTTATATCCAGCCACTTCACTGAAGGTGTTTATCATCTGTAGGAACTCTTTGGTAGAATTTTTGCAGTCACTTATGTAAACTATCATATTATCTGAAAATATTGATACTTTTTTTCCTTTCTAATTTGTATTCTCTTCATCTCCATCAGTTATCATATTACTCTAGCTAGAACTTCAAGTATTATATTGAAAAGATATGGAGAAAGTAGAAGCCTTGTCTTGTTCCAAATTTTAGTAGATTTGCCATAAATTTATCTCCATTTAATTTAATGTTGGCTAATAGTTTGCTGTGTGTTTCCTTTATTATGTTTAGGTATGTCCTTGTATCCTTAATTTCCCAAAACTTTTATCATGAAGAGGTGTTGAATTTTCTCAAATTTTTTTCAGCATTTATTAAAGTGATCATGTCTTTTTTTCTTTTAATTTGTTTATATGGTGAATTACGTTGACAGAATTTCATATATTAGACCATTCCTTCATCTCTGAAATGAAGCCTACTCAATTATCCTGGATAAATTGTTTTGTGTGGTCTTGAATTCAGTTTACAAGTATTTTGTTGAGTATTTTTGCAATATTAAATCTTTGTGTGGTAGAGATGGCTGGCTGGAGCTTTAGGGAGCTCACTGGATCAAAAATAGCAAGTGGGAACCATCAAGAAAATGATCTAGGCCCTCCAAAGGCAGGCAACTGTCCATTGGCATGGGCAGTATGTGGAGGCTTGAAGGGTGAGATCAGACTGTGTTCCTGTGCATAGGCTGGCATCTTGGAGCCTATTCCATGCGGAGGAGTACCTAACCTTGGGATGAGGAAATTGGACTTGCCTGGAGCAGATGTGCCACCCTGAGCTGTCCCATCTTGGTACTTCTTGCTTTTTGAGGGGAGGGGATGAGGATGTGGAGGGGGAAGCTTAAAGTTGACTAGGAGGGACTGAGAGGAGGAAAGGGAGAGGGAGCAGCAGCATACATGGAAAAAAAGACTTAAACAAACAAACAAATAAATAAAAATCTTTGTGTGGTGTGGTTTTCAAGGTAACTGAGGCCCCATAAAATGAATTTGGCAATGTTCCTTCTGTTTCTATTTTGTGGAATAATTTGAGGATTGTTGCATTAACTATTTTTTAAAGTCGAGTAGAATTCATAACTAAAACTGTCTGGTCATCGGCCTTACTATTGTTATTGGGAGACATTTAATCACTGCTTGATTCATTGCTTTCATCTCCTCTGGGATTTTAGGTCCATTTAAATTTTTTATCTCACTTGATTTAACTTACAGTCCTAGCTGGGCTTATCTTCTTGGTTCTTGGGTGTTCCCTAGCACCAGGTTTCTCTTTAATCCCACAATGACTCCCTCTATCGGAATGTCCATTTCTTTGCTATCCTTTTATGTAGCCCCATCCCCAGCTCAACCATCTCATTCTCTCATGTGTTCTTCTCACCTTCCCTTGCTCCTGCCCACCCATGATTGCAATTTTCTCAGAAGATCTTCTCTATTTCCCCTTTCCAGTTGTATCTATAGATATTTCTCTTAACTTCTTCCTGTTACCTAGCTTCTGGAGAGGAGAGTGTAGACTGTAGCCTAGTTATCTTTTATTTTATGTCTAAAAACCACTTATGAGTAAGTACATACTATGTCTATCTTTGTGAGTCTGTGTTACCTCACTGAGGATGATACTCTCCAGATCTATCTGTAGTGGGATTCTGTTGGTACGTTATAAATATTTGTCCCTCCTACTGGTTTAATAAAAAGTTGATTGGCCAGAGGCAGACAAGAAGTGTGGGCCAGGCTACCAGACTAAGAAAACTCTGGGAACAGGAAGAACAGAGCAGAGATGTCAGAAGACGCAGAGGAGAGAAGTTGAAATGCTGCTGAGAAAAGGGACTGAACCAAATGGCTGAACAAGAAAAGAATAATGGGTTAGTTTAAGAGTATAGAGCTAGCAAGTTATATGCCTGGGCCCTAGGCCAATCAGGGTAAAAATAATATAAGCATCTGTGTTATTCTATGAGACTTCAGGACTGGGGGTCTGTTGGCCCGAACCATGAGGTTAGACCCAAAAGTCTGGGCCAGAAACCTCATACCATTTGCCTGAAAATTTCAAGATGTCTTTTTTTTTTAATTCTGAATAGTATTACATTTTGCAAATACCATAATTTTTCAATCCATTCTTCAGTTGAGGGGCATCTAGTTTGTTTCCAGGTTCTGACTATTATGAATACTGCTGTTATGAATATAGTTGAGCTAATGTTCTTGGGGTAAGAATGTGCATTCTTTGGATATATGCCCCATAGTAGTATTGCTATATCGTTGGCTAGATTGATTCTCAGTCTTCTGAGGAACTGCAATATTTCCAAAGTGAGTGTACTCCTACCAACAATCAAGGAGTATTCCCCTTGTTCCACATTCTACCCAGCATAGGCTGTCACCTGTATTTTTTACCTTAGCCATTCTGACAAGTGTAAGATGATATTTCAAAGTTGTTTATATTTGCATTTCTCTAATGGCTAAGGATGTTGAACAGTTCTTTAACTGTCTTTCAGAGATTTGGAGTTCTTCTGTTAATATTCCCTGTTTAGCTTGTATCCCATTTTGCAATTGGGTTCTTTGGATTTTTGACCTCTAGCTTCTTGAGTTCTCTATATATTTTAGAGATCAGTCCCTGTCAGATGTAGGATTGGTGAAGATCTTTTCCCATTCTGTAGACTATTTTTGACTTATTGACTATGTACTTTGACTAAAAGAAGCTTCTTGGTTTTAGGAGGTTCCATTAATTAGCACACTGTGCTACTGATGTTATATTTAGAAAGTGGTCTCCTGTGCCAATGTGTTCAGTGTGTTTTTCACTTTTTTCCTATGAGATTCAATACAACTGGGTTTATGTTGAGGTCTTTGATCCACTTGGACTTGAGTTTTGTGCATGGTGATAGATATGGATCTATTTGCATTTTTTTTACATACCACCATCCAATTATTCCAGCATCATTTGTTGAATTGGTATCTTTTTTCTGTTGTGTATATTTGGCCTCTTTGTCAAAAATAAGTGTTCATAGGTGTGTGAATTAATGTCAAGGTCTTTAATTTGATTCCATTGATCTACAAGTCTATTTCTGTTTTTATTACTGTGGCTCTATAGTATAGCTTGAAGTCAGGGATGGTGATACCTTCCCAATTTCTATTATTGAACAGGATTGTTTTGGCAATGTTGGTTTTTTTGTTATTTTACATGAAGTTGATTATTATTCTTTCAATGTCTGTGAAGAATTAAATTGGAATTCTGATGGAGATTGAATTGAAACTGTAGATTGCTTTTGGTAAGATTACCATTTTTACTAAGTTGATCCCACCTATCCAAGAGCGTGGAAGATCTTTCCATTTTCTAATATCTTCTCAGTTTCTTTCTTCAGTGAGTTGAAGTTCCGTTCATACAGGTCTTTTATTTTTTTGGTTAGAATTACCCAAAGATATTTGATGTTACTTGCAGCTATTATAAAAGGTTATATTTCCCTGAAAAATTTTCAGCCCTTTTATCATTTGTGTATAGAAAGACTACTGATTTTTTTGTTGTTGTTGTTAATCTTGTATCCTGCCCACTGCTGAATGTGTTTATCATCTGTAGAATTTCTCTAGTAGAACTTTTGCTGTCACTTATATATACTATCATATCATCCACAAATAGTAATATTTTAACATCTTTTTTAAAATGTATATTCGTTTGATATCCTTTTGTTATCTTATTGTTTTTCGCTATAATTTCAATCACTATATTAAAAAGATATGGAGAGAGTAGACAGCCTTGTCTTGTTCCTGATTTTAATGGGATTGCTTTGAGTTTCTCTCCATTTAGTTTGATGTTAGCTGTTGGCTTGCAATTTATTTCCTTTATTATGTTTAGATATTTTCTTTGTATTTCTGATCTCTCCAAGAACATATTATAAAGGGGTGTTAAATTTTGTCAAAGGCTTTTTCAGCATCTAAGGAACTGCTCATGTAGTTTTTTTTTTTTCTTTCAGGTTGTCTATATGATAGATGACATTGATAGATTTTCATATGTTGAACCATCCCTGCATCTCTTAGATGAAGCCTACTTGATTATCGTGGATGATTTCTTTTGTATGTTCTTCAATTTGGTTTGCCAGTATTTTATTCAGTTTTTTTTTTTTTGCATCAACATTCATGAGCGATATTCGTCTGTAATTTTCTTTCTTTGTCACATTTTTATGTAGTTTGTGTATCAGGGTGACTGCAGCCTCATAAAAAGAGTTTGGCAATGTTTCTTCTGTTACTATTGTGCACAACAATTTGAAGGGCTGCTTCCCCGCCCCACTTGGGAGACTTTTAATAACAACTACTACTTCCTAGGGGGCTCTAGGTTCATTTAGGCCATTTTTCCTATCTTGATTTAATTTTGCTAAGCGGTACCTGTCCAGAAAGCAGTCTTTTTTTTTTTCTTTTAGGTTTTCTAATTTAGTGTAGTACAGGTTTTTGAAGTATGACCTACTGATTCTCTGGATTTCCTTAGTGTCTGTTGTTATGTTCCTCTTTTTATTTCTGATTTTGTCAATTTGGATATTTTTTCTCTGCCTTTTAGTTAGTTTTATAAGGGTTGGTCTATCTTGTTGACTTTCTTAAAGAACTAACTCTTTATCTCATTGATTCTTTGTATTGTTCTCTTTGTTTCAATTTTATTGATTTCAGTCCTAAGTTTAATTATTTTCTGCCTTCTGGTTCTTCTGGGTGGGTTTGTTTCTATTTGTTCTAGAGCTTTTAGCAGTCTGTTAAGTCTCTTGTATGAGATTTCTCCAAGTTTGATGTAGGCATCTAGTGCTATGAACTTTCCTCTTACCACTGCTTTTATTTTGTCTCATAAATTTAGATACGTTGCATATTTATTTTCATTGAATTCTAGAAAGCCTTTGATTTCTTTCTTTACTTCTTTCTTGACCAGAGGTGGTCAAGATTTGAGAGAAGTTCATTTTCCATGAAACAGATTGGAGATTGGGGCCAGATTTATAGATGAGAGTGTCCAGCAAACTAAAGTATTAATGGGTAGGAGTGATGTTTCTAGCGTTGTGTACCAAGGCCTAGGTCACAAAGACTGGGTTCTCTTGCTGGGCTGGATGAAGTGTCACTCACTTCTTGATTCTATATGTGTTGACAAACTGTGGGTCTCAGGTAGCTCTGGTAACTCTAAAGTTCTCAGGTGATGGAATAATTAAGGATTGGGACAGAATTTGTAGATGGAGATGTCCAATGAATTGGAGTTTTAATGTGGAGTTCTGGCCAACAGTGTTTTTCCTTGCTGGCCCAGACTTAGGGGAGTCTTTTCCAGCTCTTTATTCTGAGGTAATATCTATCTTTGATGTTGAGATATGTTTCTTGTATGCAGCAGGAGGATATATCCTGTTTTTGTATCCATTTTGTGAGCCAGGGGGGTTTTTTATTTGTGAATTGAGCCTATTGATATTGAGAGATATTAACAAACACTGTTTTTTTCTCTTATTATATTGTTGGTAGTGACCTCTGTGTGTGTGTGTGTCTGTATCTGTGTGTTTATGTGTGTATGTGTGTATGTTTCTTTTTTTGGATTTTGCTAGTATGAGATTATATTTTCCTGTGTTTCCATGGGTGCAATTAACTTTCTTTGGTTGGGATTTTCCTCTTAGCACCTTATATAAGGCTGAATTTATGGATAGGTATTGTT
The DNA here is from genome assembly GCA_004025045.1 of Sigmodon hispidus. NCBI lineage: Eukaryota > Metazoa > Chordata > Mammalia > Rodentia > Cricetidae > Sigmodon > Sigmodon hispidus. Next base: position 69,102 of record PVIH01003666.1, read on the forward strand.
TAAATTTGACTTTGTCGCGAAACATCTTGTTTTCTCCATCAATGATGAGTGAAAATATTGCTGTGTATAGTCGTCTAGGCTGCCATCCATGGACACTTAGAAGCTGCAGGACATCTGTCTGGGCTTTTCTTACTTTTAGAGTTTCTGTTGAGAAGTCTGGTGTGATTCTAACAGGTTTGACTTTGTATGTTAGTTGGCCTTTTCCTCTTATAGCTTTAAACATTTTTTTTGTTCCGTATGTTTAGTGTTTTGATTATTATGTGGCACAGGGACTTTCTTTTTTTGATCCAATCTGGGTTTTTGAGTTAAAATTCTCCATCTTCTATTTCTATTATCCTTAGGTTTGTTTGTTTGTTTGTTTTTTATAGTGTTTCAGATTTTTTTTAGGTGTTTTATGTTAGGAATTTTTAAGACTTAACTCTGTTTTTGATTAATGAATTTATTTCTTCTATAGCATATTCAGTGCCTAGGAGTCTCTCTTCCATCCTTTATTCTCTTAAGGTCATGCTTGCACATGTAATTTGTGTTCACTTACCTGGATTTTCCATTTCCAGAATTCCTTTAGTTTGTGTTTATTTCCTCAGTTTTAATTCTCAGGTCCTCAGTTTGTTTTTCCCTTAGCTTTCATGACACACTTCTGGAGGTTGATTAATTTCTTTCTTTTTTATTGGTGTTTTTACTGTCTTTTCTTCAACTTCTTTAAGTGAATTTTACATTTTCTTGTTAAGAACTTCTATAGTCATCATAAAGTTTCCTTATTTTCATATGCTTGTCTGATTGGAATATTCAGATCTTGCTATCATAGGATAGCTGGACCCTGGTGGTAGCAGATTGCCCTGGCTGTTGATTATATTTTTACATTGGCATTTAGATATATGGGTTCTGATTTCTGAGTTTGTCTTAGATGAGTGTTCTATTCCTTGGTTTCTGCTTCCTTTTTGGGCTTCTTATCTCCATGGTCTGGGTTTCTGGCAGCTGATGTGAGCCTTGTTCTAGTAGAGACTCTGTCCAAGTTGGGAGCTAGCCTTCTGAAGGTTAGCTTGGCCTTCGTTGTAGCAGGGGTGTTTCTGTTTTTCTGATTGGTGTGGCCTGCACCTATTCTGACTGATGTGACCTGCACATCAGCAAGTGAAGTCTACTGGGGGTGGGGAAAGGACCAGTCTTGGGGAAGATGGTTTAAATGTCAGCTTGAGCTCTGAAATGGGCCATGGGAACAGAATCTGGGAAGTGGGGCAGTTTGGCTAACAGGCTGGTCACCCTCCTGCTCTGATGATGTGACCTGAGCCTGAGCAACTAGAGTCCACCAGTGTGGATGCAGGGCCAGCAGCAGCCAGGGCATGTGTGTGTGTGTGTGTGTGTGTGTGTGTGTGTGTGTGTGTGTGTGTGTGTCAAGGTGTGTGTGTGTGTGTCAAGGTGTGTGTGTGTGTGTGTCAAGGTGTGTGTGTGTGGTTCAGGGATAGGCCTTGGGGAATAGAATCTGGAGAGTGGGGCTATTTGGCTGGCAGGTGGGTCACTCACCTGTTATTTTGACTGGAGTTGCCTGTGCCTGAGCAGAAAGAACCAGTGAAAATTATTTAGGTTTATTGACCTGCCTTAGCCACTGACATGTGACTTCTTTTTCCTGAGGAGACAGAGCTTCTATGGAAATTCTATGATTGTGTCCTAGAAATGTGTTCTGAGTCCCTGAACCTTCTATGAACAGTTAGAAAGGGGTGTCCCTTTCAGCTTGGCAAAAAGGAAACATTGTCACTAAAAGCAATTTGGGCAAAAATAACAGGTGTTATTTGTAAGATAGAGGTGTGGTCTACTCCTAAAATGAGATACTTAACTCATAACCTAAGCACCTCAGACCTATACCGTGTCCCCCACCTGGTTGTTCTTTCTTTGTCTCCTTTCTCGTCAGTCATCTCTGAAAGAAGACTTCTCTTCATCCAGTCTTCTATCTCTCCTATGGGACGCATCAATGAACCAAAACCTCAGGCTTGATTTCATGATTTCAGTAATCAAGTAAGCTGTGAGTAGGAGTATTGCTGTTTGGAAAAAGCATGAACAGTTTGGCTTTGGTCAGACTGTACAGATTGCTTGACTGCTGTCCTAGGTAGATGCCTCACTCTGTTTTTATTTGAAGTTTTAAAAAATCAGAACAAAAAATATTACATTCTCTATTCCTTTTCTCTCTGAACTTCCCTCCTGCCTCTCCCCTTATTCTATTCTCTCTCTCAAATTCATCATTTTCTTTATTACTATTACACATGTTTGTGCGCACATACACACATAGACCACTCCCTCTATAAATACAACCTCCTGAGTCTGTTTAGTGTTGCTTTTTTTTTTTTCAGGTCTGACCACCTGGTATTGGATAACCAATTAGGTGCTCATTTCTGGGGAAGAGTAATTCTTTCTCTCTCTCAGGCCCTAATTGCCTATACCTCTTCATCTAGAGGTGAGCGCCTGTGAGATTTCTCCCTTTCACGTGAGTGTGTCAGTTGATGTTATCATGGTTCAGGCCTTATTTCGGCAGCCATATTGTGGAGATTTCCTGAGAGTAGCTTTCTGTCATTTCTAGGAGACATTACTTCATGGCTGACTTCCTGGTTCTCTGGGTCTTACAGTCTTTCTTCCTCCCTCTTCTCCAATGTCCCTCAAGTCTCAGATGTGGGGACTATGTTGCAGGCTATCAATCAAGGCTGGGCAATCCATGATCAGTTATTTTTTACATTTTGACCATTTGTGGCTTTTGGTAATGTTACCCATCTGCAAGAGACCTTATAAGTACTAGTTAACATGGAAGCTGAACTTCTTGACCATTTGAGACTAGGTGTTTGAGTGATATCTCAAGCTATATTTCACCTATAACACATTGGTCTTCCATAGGGAGTTCTTCTATCTGAAAGTGATCTTTAGTAGAGCTTTAAATATTGTCTAAAAATAGTGATAAAGCCACAAGCCAGGGTCACCATGTGTGAAGCTACAAAAGGACCATGTCCCAGTCATCACACTGTCACTGGGCCACTTTTCTGCCACCTCCTTCTCAGTACTTAGGCTGTAACTCCTTTACCTTGCTGAGAATTCCTTACAGTCAGCTGCAGTGGCTGTGACTGTGCTGGCATCTCAAATGTTTATTCTGGTTGGATAACCACACAGTCAAAGTGGAAAAACACCTTCCTAGTGTTTTAGGTGAGTTTACCATTTTGTGTTGTCTCATAGCTATCCTAGGATGTAGGCTAGCTACCCTTGTAAGTCTCTAGAAAGAATATGAGCAGAATGTGATACAATCTTTTCTTGGCAGAAACAGAGTTACCAATAGAAGATACTGGAATGTTCCTTTCTTCCTAAGCTACAGAGACCACATAAGCCTAGTAGAAATGGGCACACACCCCAGTCAGACCCCAGGGTAACTGAATAATCAACACTCACAGTAATCCATACAGGGCAGAGAGTAAGAGTAAGAAATAACCCTGCCTTTCTGAGTCTTGGAGAATGCAGAGAGGTGGAGGGGGATACTGGGTCATCATCTTGCGCTTCTTGACTGCCAAGTGCTGTCTAGGCAGAATAGATGGAAACTAAATGAGGAAAAGCTGCATCTCTTCAGCTTGTCCTCTAGAGTGTTCACAGTTAAGAAGCACCTGCCTCCTGCTTGGACAGTTCTGGAGATGCTACCCAGTATCAGCTATTCACTTGGGACTGTGATAGTTAAATGTTATGAAACAGTAAACCAAACCAAGCCGGACATCCCCATGCCAACTAGCCAGAGCCTCGTGCCAGGAAATACGTGGCTTTTTGTTGGTGCACTTACTGATGCCACTTGTATATAAGGCACTGATAGACTCTTAAAACTGAGTCATCAGACATTCTCTGACATATGTTTTCTGACTTCCTGTTCTCTGTATGGCCATGCAATCAGTGAGATGCTGTCTAATTAGGAGCTATTGCAGTACTCTACAGACTGTTTACAAATCGATTCTCTAAAAGGTAAGAAGTTAATGAGACTAGAATCCTGTTGCCCAGCCCTGGTGAGGAAAGCCCTCCCCATCCAAATTCATCCACCAGCTCCATTCCTTCATTTGGCTAAATCTGGTCAGCAGGCACCCCTGGCTGCTCACATGACTTTCTTTTGACCTCTTCGAATTGAAAAGTTATTGCTAGTTTAGTCAGCCCTCCCTGCTAGCATGAGCAGATAATGTGAAAAATCAAAACTGACAGCACATTTAAATCAAACCCCTAACTCAAATTGGGTGTCTGTATACCTCAGGAATGATTTAAATCTACAGATGGGAAAGTGGGGACCATCCCTACAGCCGAGGCAGGGAGTGTACCATAACGTTTTGAGCTGCTGAGAACTAAATATCAGACAAAAAGATTTTGTTTATTATTATTATTATTTTTAATTTCCCCATATCCACTACCACTTTCTCTGCTGCCCCTTCCCCCAGTCTGCCCCCCACTCCAGCCCAGTTTACTACTAGGAGAGGGCAAGGAATTCAATGGTGAGTCAATTTGGTCTGGCATATCCAGGTGAGCTAAGACCCAGTCCCTCACCCAAGTATCAAGGCTGGGAAAGGTGTTTCCCCATTAAGCATGGACTTTAAAAAGCTAGTTCATACACCCTGATAGACTCTGGACACAGTGCAAGAGGCTCCACAAACTGACCATGCCTTTTGACTTTTGACTGTCATCCACATTCAGAGGGTCCAGATCTGTTCCATGAAGGTTCATCAACTGTTATTTCAGAGTCTGTGAACTCCCAACAGCACAGGACTGCCTACTCCTTATCATGATCCTGATCTCTCTGCTCATGCAATCTCTGCTCCCTCTCTTCAACTGGATCAGTAGCCAAGTGTTTAGCTATGGATCTCTGTACCTGACACCATCAGCTGTTGGATGAAGGTTCTATAGTGGCAATTAGGGTGGTCATTCATTTGATTATAGGGAAAGGCCAGTTTAGGCACACTCTCTACTATTGCTTGGAGTCCTAGCTGGGCTCATCTTGTAGGTTCTTAGATATTCCCTAGCACCAGTTTTCTTTCTAATCCCATAATGGCTCCCTATATCATGATATCCACTTCTTTGCTCTCCCTCTCTGTTGCTCCACCCCCTCCCACTGACCATCCATCCCATTCTCTCATGTTCTCTTCTCACCCCCCCCCCTGCATAATCACAACTTTCTCAGAAGATCTTCTCTATTTTCCCTTCCGAGGGGGATCTATGGATATCACTGTTAACTTCCTTCTATTACTTAGTTTCTGGGGTGGGTGGTTGGACTGTAGCCCGGTTATCCTTTGCTTTACATCTAAAATCCACTTATAAGTTAGTACATACCATGTCAATCTTTGTGGGATCTGTGTTACCTCACTCAGGATGATACTCTCCATGTTCATCCATTTGTCTGCAAATTTCTCAATGTCAATTTTTTTCTACTGAGTAGTGCTCCATTGCATAAATGTACCACAAATTTTTAAGCCATTCTTCAGTTGAGGGGCATCTAGGTTGTTTCCAGATTCTGGATATTATGAATAATGCTGCTATGAACATAGTTGAGCTAATAATCTCCCTTTATTGTAAAACAGCTAAATTATCTCAATAGATATGTCTCTATGAGACTATATTTAGTTGAATAAAAAAATACAAAATTCAGAAGGAATTGTTCTCTTTAGTCTGTGTGTTTAAGACAAACCCTGTAACAGGTGTCACTGACTTGTAGGTTCTTGTGGAAATACATTTTGCTAATGTATTAAATCAAAGGAAACTTCCATTTTGTCCATCATAAACTGTGTGTTATAGAGGCAGAGTTATAAAATAATGGGGTCAGTCAGAATCTGTTCTGAGGAATATAGAAAGATAGAAATGTCCATGTTGCAGAATTATATTTGATGTGTTTAACCAAAACCACTACCTGGAATACAATGCCAATACCATGGAAATGGAAGTTGAAGATTCTTTTTTAAACTGGGAAGAGGCAAGAAAGGACCTGTTACTTTTCCAGAAGAAATACTGTGGTTACAATTGTTCAGAGAAATGTGCACATTTTGAACAGCATAAGCTTACTTACTTTCAGCTTTAGTAAAGGTCAAGGGGACTGAGATGGCTCCATGTGTACCACAGGCTAGCTTCAAACACACTATGTTACTCAGGCTGGTCTTAAAGTCTTGGCATTCTTCCTGCCTTATCTTTCCAAGTACTGATCTTATAGGTTGGGACCAGCCTACCCACACTGAGCAGTCTTTCTTTAGAAGGTGGGATTTTGAGCTCTGTGTGCAGAGCTTGGAATGTCTTTCAACAATCATAGCTTGGTTGTTTCAGGCTTGAACTAGACTGTGGGTGTCAGTGGACATGGCTTCCACTTTGCCCAGATTCTTAGATCTTGACTTCTACAGCCAGCTGACAACAGCTTTGATGGGGCACAACCAAACTTCATATGTACACAGCCCCTCCTGCCTTATTTTTGGACTTCTGTGTTGTTGTAACATACAGTGACTGCCAAACCTTCTGGAATACAATTTGGAAACGAAAGGGTTAGGACTTTTCTGGCGACTTTGGGAGAAGAAATGGCAGCTAAAAAATGATGCTTTTCTTCTCTTACATCCACAGACAGTCCTAGAGGAAGAGAAAGCCAGTGTGTATAATGGAGAACACCTGATGACCTGGTTTGTAGCTTTTACAATCTATGTCTTACACTGTAATCTCTTGTCCTGGAAGTTGATTGGCCAAATAAATATAGTGAGCTCCCAAATAATGACATGGAGACTTATTATTAATTATAAAAACTCATCCTTAGCTTTGACTTATTTCTATCTATTTCTTACAACTTAAATTAATCATATTTTTAACCTACATTTTCCCACAAGGCTCATAACCTCATTTCCATATCCTGCTTCCTCCATGTCTGGCTGGCGACTCCCTGCTCATCTAGACATTACCTCCTCTCCATTCTGTCCATCCTGCTTCCTCATGTCTGGCTGATGACTCCTTGCTAGTCTAGATTCTTTTTCCTCTCCCATTCTCTCCCCAAATATCACCTTATCTTCTCCCACCTTGCAACTGGCCTTTAAGCTTTTTATTACACCAGTTACAGAACAATGTTCTACACCAGGCAGGATTTCTTAAGAGGAAACCTGAAAACTTGGTGTGCCCAAGTTTATTTGTTGTTGGATATTTGTGTTCTGAATGTAATAACATGGCCATCACCATCTTTACCACAGCAGCTGTGACCACTCAAATGAGACCCTCACGAGCTCAGATGCTCACAATCAAATTCTCTCACAGAAAAAGAGGTTGAGGGATGTGGCTAGACCTTCACTGAGATTCAGGTCATCCCTACCTCTTTCTTTCTCCCTCCTGGTATAGCTGTATGGAATTCAGCCTCAGCCACACATCATCTTGGAAGAGACTAGGGTATAGGAAGCAGGTAGTTAGTGAAGGAAGGCTCTGTCTATGCAGGATTCAAGAGCTGTCACCCGCACTGGGTCATTTTAGTGATGGAACTGTTTGGTGATCACCCACAGGCTTCTATGCAACCTCTTACGCATGTTCTTCTAAGTAAGCCTCATAAAGTCACCACTTTAACAAGCTAGACTTGAGTGGAATTGTGTCTTTTGTTAGGCAGCAGTGCCCTATCTGGGATAAATAGACCTTTGGTCATGTCTCCCCAGGAAAAGTCATGCAATACTCTGCTAAGAAACACTGCATCCATTGGCCTCCAAGCCTTGTGCAGAAGCGTGTAATTTTAGAACCACTTCAGTCTTGCTGCTGTTTGGATGTTATTAACAAACATAAAAGATCTCACTCACTATTCCATTTCCAATATGGTTTTAGCACCAGGGGCCAGCAAACTGAAATGATCCCATTAAAATGGTCGATGACCTATTTTTTCCTTTTGATATAGGAAAGGTCCCTTTAATGCATGTTTCTTGCCCACTGGATTGCTCCTTTGTGAGCCTCATTATAAAGCCTTGACCTTCAGAGATGAAATTAAAGCATAGGGCCATTTCATGGTATTCGCCTTCGTTCTGGGCATGCTTTTTGATCTTTGTGAAGTATAAACAGTCTGTGGAGTACAGTGACAAGGTCAGTATGGTGGCCTCAATCCTGATACATCTGATTAGCCTTGCATGCAGGAAAACCATCATGTACCCTGAAATTGCATTGAGTTCTGGTGGAGCATGATATAAGTGTGTGATAGTGGTCACCTGGCATAGCAGATAAAAATGAGCATGTCATCCTTGCTTCCAAACACTGAACAACAATGACTCTGAAGCACAGCATTGTATGTGACGAGGTGAACACATTTTTTGTACAATGGATTAAGTTTATAACTGGATAAGCAATGCTCAGGTAGGACTCACAAAGGCAGTGTGCTAGAGTTAGGAGTATGAAGACTGGAAAACATTGGGACCATTTGCCATGTGAGATGAGAGGCTTTGTAAGATGCTGGGCAAGAGCTAAGTAGCTTCAAGACAGGATGATAAGGAATGGTACCAGGATGAGACAGAACTGCACTGTGTACTCCATGGTCCTTAAACAATTCCAGAAAAATGGGGCTAGGATGGAGCCCTTGCCTAAACATGGGAGTTCTTTGGGTACAAAGGGGTGATTGGGAGGAATCTAGCAGAAGAGTCTGGCTAGCAGTGTTCTGGTGAAATGAGACAGAGAACAAGAGAAGAAGAGTGAGACATGGAGAGTGTACACAATACTCCTTGGGAATCCTGGTAGAAATGAGGGCTGTTATGTTGGTGTTTGAAGTGTTAATAGATCCATTAGTTAGATCCTGTGCTCTGCCAGCCCTGCCCTGCCAGGCTTGGTCATCTGTCCCCAATATGCCAATTAAAGATATAATTAAGAGTGAAAAGCAGAAAAAGGAGATTTAGTCAATATGGCACATTGGGAAGAGTGACAAATAGATTCCCTTCAGTCCATCTTTGGGGTCTAACATGATAGTAGAATTTAAATGGCATAACTGAGCAGTTAAGCCAAGCTGTAGTCTCACCCATCACTATTTCAGACCCCATCTTTCCTGTGAAGGTATTCTCTGCTGCAAGATCAAGACAAGATGCAAATCCTTCTCTAGGAGATAAATGTCTAATCTAGCTGCCTTCAGGGCCCCAGACTTTCATTTTCCCTACATGAGATCCTGGTACAATTCTAATTTTACAGACCATTGTTTCAGTAGTCTGGTAGCCAAAGGGAAAAGCAAGATTGTCTGTTTAGAATATCTTCATTTCTGATGGTCAGAGTGGTTACAGGGGACACCTGTTATCCCACTGACTCCGTTGGGGTTTATCAAGACAGCAAGTGTTCAGGAAGCTTTTTCTATTTTATCCGAGGGAAAGCCTAAGCTAAGAGCCTTTTCAGACGTGTTGACATGAGTGCATGCTCTAAAGCTTGATTCTCATGGTAACTCAATTTGGCACTTTTTCTTTTGCTCCAAATGGACTTATTCTGCAGCCACATTTCCATGGCAACATCTCATCCATTTAGAGAGTACCCTATGGCCCTGAAGGAGGACTGCAGCTTGTGCAGGTTTGCTAAGAGGAACACTGATCTTCAAGGAAAAGTGTTGGAGTTCAAGTCAATGGCCCAGGAATATCAAGATGTTATTTTAAAGTTCAAAATGATATAATGTAAAATTAATTATTTAAAGTGCACAAGCAGAAGTCCCTAAATCTAATCAGGGAGTTCTTAATAATTCTCACAACAGTTACACCACAATTGCACAAATGATCCTGTCCTATAGGCCTGGTCACTGTTGTAACTGGAAGTGCTAACCCCTCCAGGACTGTGCACAGCACCATATAGTACTGTAAAAGCTAGCCAGTTCTTTGCAATTTTGGCTCTTACGATGTGTATCTTGTATTTCAGCCAGTTTAAACAGAGAAGCAGTATTACATGGGTGACTTTTCAATATCCTGTGAGGAGCACAAGAGCAGAAATGAGGGGTAGATTTCTTAGCCAAGAAATAAAACATATAAAGGAAAAATAAATAAAGTGCTCAGGCACATTGGTACAATGGTCCATACCTTTAATCCCAGCCTTAAGCTAACTGAGGCAGGAGGAATGTCATCTTTGGTTCCACAGACCCTATGTATCTCTAATTAATTAATTAAGGGCTCAAGCAGAGGCAGTATCCACACACATATTAGCCACCACTTTCATATATTTGGTTCTAAAACATCTTTCTCCACCTTGACTGAGACCCCTTAGGAATATGGATAGAATGTCTGACAGGCCTGAAAAATGGCTTTTTTATTTTTTGGTGAGGAGCAAGGTTTTCTTTGCCTCAGAAATAAATTGTTCATCGTTGCTAGGTCTATGAAGTGCCCCCTCAGAAGGTGCATGCATTAAAGGGTTGGTTCCCAGCAAGAGACTACAGTCATTGGAGTTTATCAGTATTTGAGGGGACTTTATCAGGGTTAAGACTTTACAGTGGAATAATCTAGTGACGAGTCAAAGCTTTTTATTTGTATGTATATGATGTGTGAGCATAGGTTCATAAGTGACTGCTAGCATGCACAGGCCACTGCATGGTGTGGAAGTCAGGGGACAGTCTCAAGTATGGATCCTTGCCTTTCCTCCTTGTTTACAAAGGGCCCCTTATTCACCTCTGCTTATGCCAAGCTAGTTAGTCCTTGAGTTTCCACAACCTTCTCCTGTCTCGACCTCCCATTCTGTCACAGAAGCACAGATATCAGATATGTACCCTGACCTGTGGGGAAGTGAGGCATGATGGGAGGAAGTATTTTACCAGGAGCAAGACTCGGAGAGCATCACCTTCCTGATCCTTTTTGATCTTCCTTTCCTGTTTTCTGGCTTTATGAAATGAGTTGCCCTTAGTTATGCTCGGCTGCCATGATGTTCCAACTCATAGTAACAGAGGCAGCAGCCCATGAACTAATACCTTGGAAACTGTGGGCCCATGCAACTCTTTCCTGCTTTATTTTTATTTGTTTTGTCACGGTGATGGAAGTAACATAATCATGTTTTATGTCATATGGCATATCTTTTTATTTCCTCCAAATTTATATAGAGAAAATTTCTCCAATGTAGAAAACACAAAAAAAAAAAATACCTTGAAAATACAAGGAAGAAAATTACTCTAAATATTATACCAACATGACAAGGTTAGAATTTGAGTCAAATTACATTAAAAATTTTGCCATACAGAACATGCTCTGTTCTGCTAAACATATTCAAATCCAGGTGAGGTGTTTTATGTGAGAATCCATGAAAGCCAGTGGAGAGGCATATTTTTCTCAGTCTCCTTGGTGATGTCACAAAGCCTTTTGTAGCAGTAGTTAAGGTAAAGTCAGATCTGAGGTACACATCTGAGCTCTGCTGATCATTTTCTGATGTTCTTTATGTGGGTAACATTTTTCTGAGCCTTGTTTTTCATATCTGTAAAATGAGGACAATTCCATTATTGTAATTCTATTAAGAAAATGAAGCACACAACACAGAGTAGGTGCTGGGTAAATGCTACCTTTTGAAGGAGGCAGGCAGTGAGGCCAATGTCTTTGGCCGGCTTGCCCAGCACACAGGCACATGCCTTTCTCTGGCATTTCTTCCTAAGAGTGCATTTGATGTTAGTCCCTGCTTCTGCAAATAAAGTAAAGAGACAGACTGAAGCTAGTATGCCACATATCTCCTGCTGGGTACTGTCAACTAAGGCTAGACTGTGTCTCCAAATGTCATGCAAGATCAATTTTAGCACCAAGCAGTCTATATAGGGTTAATGGTAAGAGAGAATTACCTGCAGGGGAGAAGGTCTCTTATTTAGTAACCTGAGAGATACAGACCAGGTCCCTACCATTGTCTTCACACCACCAGTGCACAAGCCAGGACCCTAGCTACCTGCAGTCCTGCTAACAGGAAACTCCCTGACTTTTCATTCAATCTGAGACCAGGTTAGTTCTGTACAAGTGTGTGTTACAGACTTCCTACCTTTGTCTCAATGCAGATTTGAAGTAAAACCAGGCAGCCCTTCCGCTTTGTTAGATGATTTGCCCCGCCTTACCAGCTTATAATTTGTTCAATAGGTTGTGAAACATCTGTGAATCACATACTATGCACAGTGGTCTCATAGGAAGATGCAGTCCTGGACTCACTAAAGTCCAGTCTGTAGTGGCTACTCCCTGAGTCTCATATGTCTTTGTCTCTGAAGATGTTCCATTCATCGGGGGAAACTTTTCCCTCTTCAGGCAGAGTGATGAAATACTGCACAGCACCTAGTCTCTTGTGGAGCTCTGCCATGATGTATTAGCATAGTGACTCCTGGCTCTAGACCATCTCCCTTTTGGTCTAGAGAAAATCTATCGCAATACAGGATTTCTAGGCTCTTCTTCATATGAAATGCAGATCTCAGCAGAGATTGTGGAAACGACTCTGAAGGGAGCCTGCAAAGGAAGATACCTCTCTAGCTGGATGTGTGAACAAACAGCCTGTCTGATAAGAGATCATGTGCAACCACTGCCAGTCTCTTAGGTGGCTTTGTGCACTGGAAACTCACATTTCCCTGCTATGTGGATGCTATGTAATGGGAATGTGGATCAGACACTTTAGGATTTTATATCTATTAGTAAAACAAAGAAACCTAAGCCTCGAGTATCTAAGTAAGAAAATATGTATTTGAATCAGTCAGTGTATCATACATCTTGGTGTGACATTGACCTTGAGTTCACTATGTAGCTGAGGATGATTTTTGAGCTTCTGCTGAAGGCCCATAGTACTCTACCAACTGAGCAATATCTCCAGACCATTAGATATGGAATTTTATAATGTTTATGTTATTTTAATTATATAAAACATTATAATGGGTCAACATAAGCAAAAAAAGACAAAGATAACAACTACTACATATGGGAACTAGCCCTATTCAAGTATTAGATTGGTGAGGCAGGCTTGAAGTATGATCATGAACTGTCTTAGTTTTCTGTTGCTGTAAATGATGTCTTGTGCTAGGCAATTTTAAGATAATAGATGTTGATCTAGCTTAAAATTCTGTAATTCTGATGTCTGAAAGACCATGGTACTGGGAAATGCTTAACTTGGAATTCATTCTACATCACAGAACTTCAGGTCCATCCCACAGACAGCCTGCCAGAAACTGCTTTTGTTGTTGTCTTATTCTTCTCTCATGTAGTGCATCCCACTGTACTTTTCCTTCCTTCCTGTCTATCCCAGTCTTCTGCCTTCTCTCCCCCATATCTACTCCTCCTGGTTCCCTTCAAAAAGAAGAGTAGGGCTCCAAGAGATATCATCCAAGCATTAATAACAAGTTATAATAAGACTAGGTACAAATCCTCATATCAAAGTTGATGAAAGCCAGCAGATAGAAGGAAAATGATCCCAAGAGCACACAAGAGTCAGGAAACCACCCACTTACACTGTTAGGTGTCTCACAAGAACAGCTTCACAACCAAAATGTATATGCAGAGGACCTAGCTCATATCCATACAGGGTCCATGATTATCACTTCAATAGACAATGTCTGTGATTCCCTGTGTGCCCTGCTTAGGTCTTTGTTGGGCTATGTTCTCAATCTGCCTTGCTCCTGCAGTCCTTCCCCTCTTCTGTGAGGTTCTCCTAGCTCTGCCTCTTGCTTAGCTGTGGTGTTGTAGTAAGTTTCCCGGGCCCGTTTGGGCCCAGGGTTTTGGAACATGGCCCACGGCAGCTTTTGTCCCCCAAAGAAATGAATCAGTCACATATATTTTATACTGTTTGGTTCATATCTTAGGCACATTACTAGCTAGCTCTTTCATCTTAATCAACCCATTTCTACCAATTTACCCACCATGTGGCTCAGCCCGTGGCTCACCTGTATCTCTTACATGTTCCTCCTTCGGGAGTCGGATGGAGACTGACTAACTCCACCCTCCTTCTACCTGCCTGTGGTCTGATCCTCCACCCACTTCTATGGTGCTCTACATAGGCCAAACCAGTCCTTTATTTACAGCATACAGAGAGCATTTCCAGCACATTGTGGGTCACTGCATCTGTTCCTATTAGTTACTGAATGGGTCCTCTCTTATGACAATTTGGCCAGACACCAATTTATGAGCAGAATATGTAGAATGATATAGCAGAATATCATTAGTAATCATTTCATTGAAAATTTTCCCTGTCATGTTTGGTTCTGCCTTGTGTCTCTAGGCTGCCTAGCCTTTGGTTTCTGGCCATCCAGGCAGTGTCAGGCATGGGCTTCCTCCCATGGCACAGGCCTCAAGTGGGACCAGCCATTGGTTGACCACTCATAAGTTTTGAGCCACCATTACCCCAGCACATCTTACAGGGGAAGATTATATATCAAAAGTTTTATGGCTGGATTGCTGCTCCATTGCTGGAAGCCTTGACTGGTTAAAGAAGATGGCCAGTTTAGTCTCTAGATCCTCCATTACTAGGAATCTAAGGACAATCTAAAAGATTCCAGAGTGGTTTCATTGTACCAGATTTCCACATCGCCCCCAAAATGTTCCCCAATTCCATTTGTATCTCCTAGTATGCTCTCCCCATCCCCTCTACCCCCACCTGATTTCTCCTGTCCCCATGCTCACCTTCCCTCAGTCTACTTATAATATCTGTTTTTCCTTCTCAAGGAGATCTGTGCATCCCTTTTGAGTCCTCCTTGTTACCTAGCCTCTCTTGGTCTTTAAATTGTAGCATGATCATCTTTTACTTAACAGCTAATGTTCATTTATAAAGTGAGTACATATTATGTTTGCCTTCCAGAGTCTGGGTTAGCTCACTCAGGATGATTTTTCTCTAGTTCCATTCATTTGCCTGTAAATTTCAAGGTGTCATTGTTTTTAATAGCTGAGTAATATTTATTTCATTGTGAAAGTATACCACATTTTCTTTATCCATTCTTCTGTTGAGAGACATCTAGGTTGATTCTAATGTCTTGCTATTATGAGCAGAGCAGTAATGTACACTGTTGAGGAAGTGTCCTTGTGATAGGATAGAACATCCTTTGGGTATATGTCTAAGAGTGGTATAGCTTGGTCTTAAATTGACTGATTCCCAATTTTCTGAGAAACCACCATATTGATTTCCATAGTGGTCACAGAAGTTTGCACTCCCACCATTAGTGGAGGAGAACTTATCTTCTCACATGTTTGTTTATCACTCAGCATCTTCCCACTTGGAATATAAATTCCATGGGGTGGGAATCCTGATTTGTCTTATTGTTTTATATTTGGGATCAAGCACATAATAGATACTCAGTAATTACTCACTGTTGAATGGCTGAATAGCAGTTATCACTTGCAGAAATTACAGACACACTTAAAAGCCTGAACACAAAAGCTCAAGTCTTCATTTTATATTAATTACTTTGGACTATTGCTGTGAAAACAAAGCCAATCTTCAAATTACATTTATCAAATGAAAAAAAAAAATAGTAGAGCAGGGCTAAGACTGATGGAATGACAGCTATGCAATATGGTGAACTGAATGAGAAATGTCCCCAGAGGCTCAGGTGCTTGAACACTTGGTCCCCAGTGGGTGGCACTGTGGAGAGGTTATGGGGAGATAAAGGCTAGTGGAAGTATGAGAGCTTAAAGCCATATCCACCTCCTGTTTACTCTCTCTTTGTATTTGTGATTAAAAATGTGCTCTCTCGGCTGCCTGCTACCAAGCTGTCCCCACCATCATAGACCAAAATAGCCAAAATAAGCTCTTTGTTTTCTAGATTGCTTTGATCATTATATTTTATCACAGGAAAAGAAAAGTAACTAATCACATATGTACATACTTTTTCTAACCAGGAATTTTGTGTATTAGTCTATAAACCAAATATTCTAGTAGATATGATTGTTTAAATGTTTTACCAGCTGCCTGCGAGGGTTCCAATTTTAAAACTAAAAATCTAATCAGTATTTTACATTGTCTCCCTCAATTGAATGGCTCATTTCCCAGTGTGTTGCTAATCTGCAATTTTGCCCCAAAGATAGTATTTTTTAAAACTTTCACACTGAGTTCCTTTGTGTATAAAAGACAAAATTATTATCAAAATTATTACTTCATGTTCTTTGTCATACAAAAAGTGTAAGTAATGTTTTTAATAATGCAAACTATTAAAAAGTGGATGGGCTGAATTCATTGTTCCAAATTTACATTGGTAAAGAATTTTTCTGTGCACAGAGGTGTAAGCACTGATGTGTGCATAAACTTACCCCTCCCCCATTTTATACACAAAATTGAACATGTTTTTCACCTAGAGACTCAGACCAATGCCAACCTTTTAAGCTTGGTATCTCAAGAAGCAAACATGTTCTAAGGGACTGGTTCACTGCAAAGAACAACTTATTTGGCAACTTATTTTATGTTAGAAAAACATAAAAGTCATAGAAGTTTTTCACCAGGTGGCTGGACCTTTTCTTCAGGGGGGCTTTGGGGTAGGTTGGTGTGGGCGGAGCCCTATTTTCAGGACTGAAGTTCTCCCTAAACACACGTTTTGTTATCACTGGCAAGCTAGGGCACAATCATTGCCTGGGTAGATGTAGTCTGCATTTCTTCTTCTTTGGTCATCACTAAGCTTAGAGAATTCTTTCCTCCTGAGTGACATGGTCATGTTTCCGCATGATGCTCCCGGCACCCACTGCTACTCAGTTTGACTTGTCATGTGAAATTATGGCTGCAGGACAGTATTTGGAAAGAGTGGATGGTAGTATCAGGTAGAGGAACAGTCTTGATCTTTAGAGTCAAGACCAAATTCAGGTTCCTCTGGCTGTTTCTCTTTCCTCACCAGACTTCCTAAACAATTAGATTAGGTTTCTGCCTAGGATTTTGACCTCTGTGACAATTCTTAAGCTTCCATAAGGTTTTAGTGGCAAACAGATACAGTTAGAAGGACTTCTTCATGGTTTATCACAGCACTGTGTGTGCTGGTATATTGTGTTTTTAATAAAAATAGTCTGGAATATGAGAGAACAGAGTCATCTCTCCAGCCTTTTGTTTTGTTTTGTTTTTGTCAAGGCAAGGTTTTCTGTGTAACAGTCTTTGCTGTCCTGGAACTTGTTTTGTAGACCAGGCTGGCCTTGCACTCACAGTGATCCTTCTGCCTCTATTTCCCAGGTGCTGGGACTAAAGGCATATGCTACCACTACCTGACTGTTAGGCCTTGAACTCACAGAAATCCCAGTGATGGAATTAAAGGCATGTGTCACCATTCTCTGATCTTCATGGCTTCGCTCTGTGGGTGGCTTGTCCTCGGGTATTCCAGACTATTTTTTTTATTAAATATACACTATATAACCACAATTGTGCTTTGCACATGAGGACTGCAATAGCTAATCTTCCTTATACCACTTTAATTTTCTTCTGAAGAACCTGGTGGCCTGTAACTTTAAGTAGGCTTCCAAATAACACTCCTTGCTCTAGTTAAAAGATCTCAACCTAGAAGGCTGTTACATAGAAGGGGCAAAAAAGGATGGGCTGAGGATAGAAGGTGGTCAGAGAGAGAACATGTACCTTCCTTAAAGCTGAACTCAGAGTGCTTCCTCTGTGGCTGGAATAAACTGTTCCTTCCTTCCTTCCTTCCTTCCTTCCTTCCTCCCTCCTTCCCTTCCTCGCTCCCTTTCTTCCTTCTTTCCTTCATTTTCTTGTTTTTTTCTTAAAAGAAGAATTGTGAAGAGGTCAAGATTGTGCCTGGGTATTAGGATGGCCTGATTAGGTGAGAATCAGATTCTTCTGTCTTTTCAGTGAGAGCAGCCAGCACCATCAGCAAGGACTATTTCACACCCTTTGCTGCCTTGGAAGCTGCCTTATTTACCACTGCTTTTCCTAGCACCAGGAAACTGTACAGTTATTCCAAACTTCTGCCATAAGAGTCTGAGCATTGCCTCTAGCCATTAGATTAACAAAAAGAAAAATTAACTTTCCTCTAGCTGAAAATTAACACTCTAGATTAATTTAAAAGCAAATGTAATCAAGGCCTCTGGAGTTTTCTCTGAATGTCTGTCTGTGTAGGCCTAAGGATGACTGTATCCTCTTATCTTAGTAGAGAGGAGTGTTTCATGTGGATTAATTCATAATGTGGTTTGTCCAATGTGAGCCGAATGAAAGTCAGTGGGGTCTAAAGTCTTCTTGGTCTCTGCAGGAGAGAGTGCCACTGCTGGGTGTTTTCGAGGGAAGAATGGGGGGAGATAAGGTTATAGACATGCCTTAGATTACATACTAGATGCCTCACTCAGCCTGTGTGTGTGTGTGTGTGTGTGTGTGTGTGTGCGCGCGCGCGTGTGTGTATCTGTGTGTGTTCTTGGGTAGTTGATCTAACCTCTCAGGAGTTCTAGTTGATGATCAGAAGACCGGAGGTAAAGATCAGTTCATGCGCAACAAGGCACTTAGCCTAGACTTGCCTGACACAATTTGGTGATTGGCAGCAATACTCGTAATCTAGATGACTTGATTCAGTCATGCTTATGATGTAGGTAGGGTTTGGAAGACCTTTATTTATTTATTTTTTGAACAAAGAATATATGGAATAAATTATCACAAATTCCTTTTGATTTATTTTGCTTGTTCTTCCTGTCCCTTAGAATTCTTTAAGGCTACTGTTGTTGTTTTAAGTAAACTCCACCAATGATCAATTGTGCTTCTTTGGAAGTTTCCTTCACTGTATTTAAACTTTAGTGCATTGACCAACCCAGGTTTTCTTCCTTGCTCCTATGAGCTATAACATTGTCTATGCACATTGAAATTCTTGCCAGTTTTTAAGCTAGCCATGCTTTTGTAAAATATATGCTTTGTCTTACAAAATCCCCCTTTTCCCTTTGGTTTTTGAGTATAGATTTTTTTTTTATTTTTCTAGGCAATTTCATCTAAGTATTTATCCCTTTTATTGAAAAAGTTTTCTTCTATAATTTATTATTTAAAAATTTTGTACCTGATGATGTTATTATGCAGATAGGTATTAATTTGTGGGAGAAAAAGATGCACAGTTTGTAGAATGGTATAGTGTGCCATAACACTGCTTAAAGAATGTGATAGCTTTATCCCCTCTAAGTTTTCTAGTAACTTAAAACAAATAACATGGATTTTCACATTGGCAAATGAGGAAACTGAGCTGCAAACCCTTGCCCCAATCATGAAATTGTGACAGAGCTCAGTCTTCAACTTTGGCCAGTTTGCCTTCAATTTTCATGTTCTAAATCACAGTTGACACTCCCCACCCCATTGTACCCATGAGTTCTATTAAATCATAATCTGTGCTTCACATATATCCTCTACATTTCAACCTGTGGACCAAGACTCACTTGGTCCCCCAGGCTTAGAATAATGTGTTTCTCCTTATGAGTATGTAGCTTCACTGCATTTGTGCACATACAGGCTAGCCCAGACACTGAGGACAGTGGTCTCTTTCTTATTTTCTGAAATAGGATAACATTGGTTTACAAACCAATGGCATCAAATGTGTGCACTCCTCAGTGGAGATTAATGATGGTGGCTGAGCCTCCAGGAGCATGCTGAGACATGCTCCTGTTCCGTTAGCCTAGCTCTTCTGCCTTCCAGATGAGAGTGGTGAACACAGTTTCTTTGCTCCAGTCACGTTTTGCTGCAGCAGATTCCATTCAACCTCTTGACACCAATTTGTGTGATATTTTAGCATTTAGTGTGCAGACAGGAAAATGGCATTCCTGCCTGCGCCCTCTGGGCAGGCAGCCCACTTTCAGGTTTAGCTGTGTGATTTTCATTTTTCTGAGTCTAGTCAACTCTATTGAAATTCCTCTTCTAAAATTCTCTCATTAAACCCTCCCGTGATCTATCACAGTGAAGCTGATTATCACAGTGTTGTCTTTTACCATTATTAATCTTTGCAGCTTGATGTTCTGTGCTGCTTCTGACTGACTCGTGTGATTTTGGCTATTAATCTTTATATCAATCAAATTATTTACTGTTTTAACTTGGAAGAGCTTGCAGCTCCTGGGATTGAATCTTAGCTGCTCTGATGCCTTCACAGCGAATGCTATTCTTTGAATCCCATTTTAAAAAATAATTTCTACTTTGAAGTAGCCCTGCACATTGTTTTTATTTTGTTTAGTTATTTGAAACCACTGTATTTCCCAAACTTTAAGTTGCTTCTTCTTGATGGGGCCAAAACTATCTAGTTCCTTAACTGTGACATTTAAAATACTTTCTAGTCACATCTAATTTGCAATCACAGTATTGTCCATAAAAAGATCTTTGTTGATATCCAGTTACAAAGAATCAACTGGTGAGAGTCCTAGCCATTACTCCTCACAGTCCACCACAGATTTGCATCAAGGTTGCATTTCCTCTGACTGATCTTTATTAAAAGAGTATTCTGGACATGGTAGTTATTTTGCATTGACTTGACAAAATTACAGATACAAATAAAAGAATAAAGATGTGTTTCGTTTTGTGGTTTCAGTTCATAGTCATCAAATACCATTGTTTTGAAGACTTTGGCAAGGCAGAAAACAGACGGAAAAGAGATATTGACCTTATAGAAGCTAGGAAGCAGGGAGTTGGAAGCAAAGGCAGATACTTAATATCGAAACCATTTCATCAGTTATACCAAAGCAGAGTGACTCCTGGACAATGAGTGTCTTATCTTGCTGTTAATTTTGGCTCTTACAGTCTTGCTGACAAAGGCAATGGAGTAGTCTGTCTGTGTTATTACTTCTTGGTTCTCCAAGACTCGCTGGTATCTTCCCAGTGACCCAGATCAGTGTGACTCACCTGTTTGCAGACCAAATCATGGCTGTACTTGCAGAGCATAACCTAATGACAGTCTATAAACAGGGAAGCTAGTATTCTCAGAAAGAAAAGCTAAGCCAGCAGAACAACTTTTGGCATCAAAAGAAAATGGCTGGCTTATCAAACCAGGTTTGTGGCATTGTTTTTGGAAGGCATAATTATACTGAAAACTGCCTAATTAGCCTAATTAATGTTTTGCATATTCATTAGGGTGTCCTCACATACTTCTCAAGTAGTGGAGGGTCAGAGGTGGGAAAAAGACCTGACAACATAAAACAGAAATAATGCATTTACACACTTTAAATTATCCTACAGAAAATCACATGACTTGGCTCCATAACTAGAGAATGAGGGGTTTTTTAACCTGGCTGAGAGGTGAGGTATTCTGTGCTCATCTGAAGGGAAGCAGAGAAAAGTAGTGAGAACAAATGCAAGAAATAGAAACCAACCCCAGCTTGGGGCAGTTTCGGACAGTGAGTTGATAGTGGTAAAGTTTTCTTTGTGTTCCCTGACATACTTTTGAGTGGTGGACAGACACCAGGAAAAAAATTTAATAAGCTGAATAATATAGGTTCGTAAAGATACTCTTTGCCAACATTTGTTTGGGTTTCAAAAAATCGCTAGAAAAAAATAGTATTTGGAAACTAGTAACTTAATTTTTGAAATTTGTAAAATTTACCCTGTTGTCAAAGTGACTCTGCTCTGTGTGATCCTTTCTTCAAAATGATGCAAGTGAAAAATGTGAGAACAGCTGCTGGTCTTCTGGAGAGGCTGTAGTTTGTCCAGCTCACAGGTCAGGTGGTGCCAACACTGGGTAGAGCTGACAGCTGTCATGGTGACACTGTGTAACTTGTCTTGATGTAACTTTCTCCAGATGAAACATGACAGGCAAGGTGGTGGATTCAGATGAACCTGATTATATGGTACCAGAAATGGATACTTCAGCTTCCATCTGCCTTCAGTTTTTCTGTTTCCTGAGAGCATATGACTAAGAGAGTATAAGTGGCAAAGTACCAAAGGAAATGATAAAAGCAGATTCCCTTGACTTCAAATATTTGCCATGGAATTCTTCTGATACTAGATATCTTCACATGCTTCCAGGGGGCGTGCTATATCTCTACTTAATATGAAGTTCACAGACATTTATGGACCAACTTCTCCATGAGAAGCATTCTTCTAAAGACTGTAAATAAAGATGTTGGCAGCCGCCAGGAGCTCATGATCAAATAGAATGTGTTTCTGTCCAATTCTTCTCAATCAGCTAGTGAGATACTTAAATCATGATACAATTGTGGAGGGCTAGAGAGATGGATTTGGGGTTAGGAGTACACACAGTTCTCGTAGAAGAGCTGAGTTTGGTTATAAGAACTCATTCGAGTAGCCAACCTCCAGCTCTGGCTCCTACACACATGCACATACCTACCTACCTAACTAACTAACTAACTAACTAACTATATATATATATATACATATATATATAGTTATATACATATATATGTGTATACACACACACACACACACACACCCCAAAAAAAAATACAGACATGAAGTCCTTTCCAAGCTGCCTTTAAAAAATCTGGAAATGAGAGGGGATGAGAAAGGAAAGAATATTTTGAAAACTTGAGACCTTGTGATTTTTCTCTAACTCACAACTGCTCATGCCAAAACCACTGTGCTGGAGCTAGCGATTGCTCAGCTGTTACAAACCTTTTCTTCTCTTCCAGAGGTCTCAAGTTTGATTTACAGCATCCAAGTGACAAGGCTTATAACCATCTACTACTCCAGCTCCAAGAGGATCCAACATCCTTTTCTGAACTCTGCAGTCATACATACAAATACCCAACAAACAAACAAACTATTGTGTTACCAAATTCTCCACATGATCATGACTTAGATTGGTGATGTAAACTTACTATTTGGGCATATATGATCATCACCCATTAGGAGAACAGTAACTTTATATAGGAGGAAAGAAGGCACTAATGTTTCTTTCCCATGAGTGAGTGCTGCTGCCCCTACTCTTTGATGCCTGCTAAAGGTCTGGATAAATGAGAGGTTAATCAAATAGGGCCAGGCATGGGAAAAGGGAATGATGAGACCCCATCTCTTATCAGCAACCACTTACACCCATTCACTGTTTCTCATTCCTCCTTTGTATGGCTACATAGGTTGGGCAGAGAAAAGCAAGAGTCAGGAAACTTCAATCCTTGTATGATAAAGGTATATATTGAACAGAGGGCTGGCTGGCTTAATGTGTAGAAAGAGAACTAAAGAAAGATCAGAATCGCAGTTCCTTGTGGATTCTATGTGTGTTGGACTTATAATTTAGTCAGGTCTACTTGTAGTGTGTCTGCTACGCATAGGTCAGGTGCTATGTTAGATACCAGCACAATTTAGAGGACTCCCTTTAAGAGGATTCTGAGGTGACTGAGCCTTCGAGCTACAAATTTCCAGAGACAAGTTCCCTTCTGGTGGTTCATATCTACCTGAAGGTTACCCAAATTTAGATTTTAATCGACCTGGCTTTTCACTAACCCCCTTTCCCTCCTCCAGGCAATGTGGCATCAGAGAAGGCCACAGAGATGCCCTAACTCTCAGCATCAGTCAGTAGTAATGCACTGACTCTGACTCCAGCCTTCAAATCCTCCCAACATTACCATCCACAGCTTTTCTTAGTCCATGGGAGTATTGGTCAATCCTAACATTTCTTTGTTACTTTTACAGGGAATATTGAACACACTTACTAGTACTAATTAAAAATTATTTTTGAACTCCCTAGAAAAACCTGAGGGAGTATAAGAAACACAAGGAAGAAAAACAATACTTTCCTTTTATTTTTCTGTAGCAAACTTGTATATTTGACTATCATGTCTTGTTTCAGAATCAATGACTATTGTTCACATTATGCTATAATTACTTTTTACTCAGCATATATTTAAAACATTTTCTTCTGTCTTCTTTTACAGCAGGAGTTTGTTAGACTACACATTGTTCTCCTTCATTTTTATATATATATATATATGATATATATATATCATACCTTATAGACCATCTTATAGGCCAAAAGAACTTTATATAATCACACCCTATAGACCACACTTTATGCAACCACACATCACAGACAACACCTTATATAACCACATCTTATGGAATGTACCTTATATAACTGTACCCTATAGACTGTACCTTATAACTATATGTTATAGACTGCACCTAATATAACCTACCCTACTATTATTTGTCTGGAGGTCTTTTTGTTTTGTTGTCATAACTAGTTTTTGTTTTTTATTCTATTAGGATTATATCTTCTGCTCTCTCTGCACACTTATAGTATTTTTCTTTTAAGATGAAATTTCTCAAGTGGAATCCTTGCAATAACCAGTCATTCTAAACTGTTTTATGAGTTTACATCTTCTGTGTCACTTGAGGAGGACCATTGAGTTAAATTCTGCCAACTGAAGATGGAGGCAGTCTGATAGAACTTTGGTTAATCTGACAGATAAGTACCCAGTTATAAAAATTCTCATAGATTTGATAATCAGAAATTGTCAAGTGTTTTTTCTAAGTTAATTAAATTCTTGTTTCTCTTTATCATTTGATTTTAATTATTCTATTATTATTTTATATTGTTCTTTATAAACTGTTAATTATACAGTATCAATTTATATTCTTATAAATTTATAACCAACAGAAAAAATAATAATCATTTGCCTATTTGACCTATTTTATAATTGTTGTGTAATTTTTATTTAGCCAAGTATTTGTATAATCTTTTAAAGTTTTTATCTCTTATATTTTCTTTCTGTTTTTGTTATGTTTTTGAGAAAATGTCTTCTGGTTCATGGTTGAAGAGTAGACTCTGTGATGGTAGGGAGAGAGCCACGGCAGAGGGAGAATGAGGCTGCTTGCTCACATCTGCGTGAATCTGTGAACAGAGAAAGGTACTCACCTTCTTTCCCCTTTCTTCTATCTGATGAGATTTTACCTCCTACTGCAAGTAAGTCTTCCCTCCTCAGCTGATACTCTCTAAAAAGGTTTTCAGAACATCCTAGGCATCAGAATATAGCCATCAAACGTATATACCCTGTCAATTTGACACCCAAACACATCATTATAGTATTCCATATCTGGTCCTGAACACCCCCACCCAATGTTCCTTTTATAATGTAAAGTGTATTTAGTATGATTTCAAAAGCTCCCATAGTTTTAACAGTTAATTGTAATTGTTGGGTTTTTTGCACATGAATGGAATCTCAAACACCGGGAATGTTTATTAGCAGGACAGCAGACAGAGATGCGGGGAAGTGAAAAGAGGAAGAGGGAAAGGGGCTTGTGTGAGCCCTTTCTTTAAGTGTGTGTGTGGGGGGGCATGTTTGCATAGCCACACCCAAGGGCATGCTGCTGCTCTGCTCCATCCCAGGTGAATGCTGGCCTTGGGAATGCTTATAATAATTTCACTCAGAAGTCCAAAGTCTCTCCTCAGAATCATCCTTAAAAAGAAAACTCAGTTTCTGAGCTGGAGAGATGGCTCATGAGTCAAAAAACACACACAGCTTTTGCAGAGGATCTGAGGCCAGTTCTTAGCACCTATAACAGGCAGCTCACAACCACCTGCAATTCTTTCTTCAGAGAAAATTAAACCTTCTCACCTCTACAGGACTAGCACACACATGCACATAAAATAAGAATCTAAAAATAATATCAACAAAAACAACCTAAAGTTTCATACTTCCCTTATACATTGTCACAGAGTAAAGATTCCCAATCCAAATGAAATATTAAGGGCACAGTAAGAAAAATTCAGACTGCTCAAGTGAGACTGAAGTGCTGCAGAGCAAGCACTAGATCCTGCAGGTCTTGTTTAGCATCTGGGGCTTTGGGTACCATCATTGTTGTCCCAGTCCCCTGCCACCTCCCAGCCAGTTCTCTTGTCCCTGGTATAGGTGAGCCTTGTACTTAGGCAACGTCTACTTGGTCCCTGCAGCTTTCCTTAGCAAATATCCTTCATTTTATATCTACAATATCCAGGGATTTCTACTGCAAACTGGGCTTCACTTTCTAAGATTTAAACAAAAGATCCTTGCGATCTTTTTTGCAGAGAAGTCAAGCTTGACACACATTTCCTAGCCATAGGGGCTTTCTGAAACCTTGGTGGATTCTTCTAAGACACTTTCACTTGGTATCTTATATGACTAAAAAGCCAGCACCCTGTAGACAAACACATTGTGTTAATAGCTCAAGATGTAGCTACCCCTTTGGCCACAGGTACAGTGGCATCAGTGAGCCCTTATGGCTCAGTCTGGATGAGTACTGCTGTTGGAAAGGCTGTTTTCTGGCAGGATACTCTGGAGGCTTTCCCCTGGGACTTCTTTCAAATAAATATGCTTTGTTATACATGAGATCTCACTTGAGAATTTTGCTCTCAAGACAGCTTTTCCATTTTATTAGTATAATTTTTTTCTATTTCTTTCTCTCTCCTTTGTGTGTCTTTTTATGTATATATACTTGCATAACTGTTGTGCATGTGTATTAGAAGCTAGAGATCAATATCAAGTGTTGTTCTCAATTGCTCTTCACCTTACCTTTTTAAATAAGTGCTTTCACTAACCCTGAAGGTCACAAATTCAGCTAGAGTAACTGAGCTGGCAAGCCCCGGGGTCACAGCGTGTGCCACTGAGCCAGGCTTTTGACATGGGCTCTGATGATTGTCCTCAAGCTTGAACAGCAAGTCCTTCACTGAGTCATGTCTCTGATCCCACAATATCTTTTAATAGTACTAATTTCTTAGCAAGTGCAGATAGTTTGTCTAAACTATTTTGCCGTAACTCTAAATTCCTTCACATTCCTTTCCTCTAAAACATTCTATTTTTCTTTTTTTAAGATTTTATTTATTTATTATGTATACAGTATACAGAAGAGGATACCAGATGTCATTATAGATGTTTGTGAACCACCATGTGGTTGCTAGGAATTGAACTCAGGACCACTGAAGAAGAACAGTCAGCGCTCTTAACCTCTGAGCCATCTTTCCAGCCCCTAAAACATTCTATTTTTCATATCTTTTGATTTAACTTATTGTTCTCACTTTAAATTTAGAAAGAACAGGGAGTATTAACTATAAGCAGGGTTTTCTGTACTGCCAGCTAGCTCCCAGAATAACCACACAGAGACTTATTATTAATTATAAATGCTAAGCCAATTATTTAGCCTTGTTCCTAACTATCTCTTACAACTTAAATTAACCCATGTTTCTTATTATCTATGTATCTTATTCTATATAGTGGTACTTCTCTTCAGCACAGCATGTTCAGCTCCTGTTTCCTCTGTGTCTGGCTGGTGACTCTCCATTCTTCCTCCCCATATTCTTTTTTTGTCTACAAGTCCTGCCTAACCTCTACCTGCCTAGCTACTGGCCATCTAGCCCTTCATTAAACCAATGAGAGCAACAGATATTCACAGTGTGCAAAAAGATTGTTCCATAGTATTTTCCCTTTTTCGTCTAATTAAAAGAGAAGATTTTAACTTTAGAATAGTTAAATTATATACAACAAAAACAGTTGTCAAGTAAGAATTACAGTTATAATATCCATTTCATTTTTATTTGGCAAATTTAGAGAAAGTACTTGTTTATCTATCTTATTTTTGTGAGTCTAAAATTTTATGCCTAATTTACTTTTAATCAGAACTAAGGAAAACCCTAAGTCTAACTATTTAGTTTTTAGTTTTTTACTCTATCAAAACCCCAGAAGGATGCAACATTACCTAACAACAGGGACATCTAGCTGCCTGGACAGTCACCCAAACTTTCTCTGTAACATTGGGGCATCCATCTTTGGCCTATAGGCCTAGTACATCTGATAGACATTTTTGAGAAGCAGGGAATTTTGAAGGACTGTCCTACCTTGACTTGGCAAAATTTGGTAGTCATTTTCTTTTACATCCTACTGATTCAATTTGGACAGTATACTGTCAACAGTTGAGGCAAGGGCAGTTTCTTTACATGGTGGCTAGCTTTTACCACAAAGAAAGCAAATTCCATATAAAGTTTTCTTTAATACCCATCATCTTATCTGAAGTAAATTGGTGCTGCCAGGAGTAGATGTATCATGAAAGACATGTCACTGCAATGAAAAGTGTCAGGTTATTAGATATTTTAAATGCCATATTCTGCAGGTTATTTAAGTGTTTTAAGACCATCTGTTTATCTAAATATATCTGTTTGACCTTGAACACATACCTAATATGACTACAAGTTTGATGACTAACTACTAACCTGTATTTTTTAATTATATATTACATTTTAAATGAGCTGCATAATACCCTAAACAAGAGTAAAAACATACATACAATATAGCAAAAGTAACTTTGTTAAATTTGTATCAATAAACCAAAATTCATACCAGTGTAGAATATTCTAAAATTAATAGTTGCTTTTTGGATTAAAATAGATCATTTCTTTATTATATCCCTTTTTTCCTTTAGAAAGAGATCTTGAATTTAACTCCTTTGTTTAGTTTTATCCCCATGACCATGACCAATAATAACTTGTGCCCCCCCACACACACAAATGATGACAAACATCCATAACCTATCTTTGGGGTATGTGGATTTTTCTTTCTAGACTGCTTCCCATTGTCTGGGGGTGTTGACATCTTTGGGGAACCCTGGGGAGAGATAATGGTCAACTCCTGGCTGGAGTAATCTGTGAAGTTAGACAATCTTAGCCAGCAGCGTTGAAGCTGTTCTGAATTCAGAATTCTAAAGAAACTGCAACAGAGGTGCTCTGAAATGTTAGATCATCTGAGCAATTTATTTTATTGGTGTCTAATCTCCTTGCTATGAAAATACATAAACTTTCAAAGGAAACACACATATCTGCATTTATACAAGCATAGACTATGTGTTGTACACAAGTTTGCCAAAGATAATTTTTTATTTCTTTTTTGAGTATGTAAAATATATGTTACATGTTTTGTAGTTTTCCTAGGTTTATATCTTTATGTCTGTAGCCAGGATTTTTAGGAAAGGTCTTCCTCAGTCAAACTTGATCTTCTTCAACCATGAACAAAGTCATAGTCTTTTGTCTTGTGTGAGAACAAAAGCATAACCTTTTTGACTAGTCAAGAAAACTTTAAAATATGAATGTTGGTTTAATTTAGCAGTTTTTCTAATCCAGTGTCTCTCAGCAGGTATTGTTCATTCATCAGCAATCAAAAAATTAAAGACAATACAATAAGAGGATCCAGACTCACTGTGTATTTCCAATCTCTATGTGGTTTATTTTTTATATTATTACTTTACTTCTCTTTAAATACTTTATTTTATTATTTTGAACTATTTTTTCTATGACTATCTTTTCTTTCCCAAGCATATTTAAAGTTTCAAACATTACTTTTAGGCATTTAGAGGTTTACAGGGGTTTTGTTGGTTTTTTTTAATCTCCATTTTTGAGAAAAAGTTCTCAGTTTTGAGACAAGCCTAAGGTCTGCAGAAGAACAATGTTAGAACAGGAGAGGAAGCTTAGGGACTGATAACAGTTAATTATCCATGTAATGTCTCAGGACTGGAGATAGCCTGGAAAGACCCAACCCAGGAGGTAGTCAAAAGAAAACGGCTTGGCAAACAGCCATCTGAGATAACAGAGGAAATCTAAAAATCCCCAAAGACAAGCTAATCAGAATTGTATCCATGCTAAGTCCCCAATTGATGTCTAACCTTGTGATTTTTTTGCCTTTAAAAACCCAGCTTTCAATATGGCAGCACCTCCTCTGACCACTGTCATGCCTGTGTCCCAGACTGAGGTCCTTGTGGAGCAACTCGTAATTTTCAATAAACCTTGCTATTGCATTTCTGAGAGTTCTCATCTCTGGTGATCTTGGGGGCCTCATGATCAGAGCACAGTAAATCATGATGCTATTTCCAGTTCCCCAGTAGGGCATCCACCCATAAAATAAGGATAGTTATAATGTCTGATTTAGAAAAGCAATCAAAAAGATTGAATGAATTCATTCAGGTTAAAAGCTGTCAACAAAATAAGCACCAAACTAAATGTTAATTGTGTTTATTTAAACCCAAATGTGCTGCATAGATTGTTGATAAATCCATTGGTAGAAGATCACTTAAACCAGTTTCAATTGCACTATTGGCATAACTCTTCCTTTCTTTAATTTCCACTGTCCAGTGTTGCATTATTGTTCATGATTTTCCCACCACCCATTAAAAATCCTATAAGGAAAAGGGAGTGAGAAATATCTAACTGCCAACTTTTCACTAATTTATCTCCAATCCATCTCTACCACCACCCAAGGAAATTAAAGTGGCCACAGTGGAAAGCTGTCCCCAGACATTTAGAAACATAAAAAGCAAGCAGCCACAGAGAGGCTCTTGACTATATCTTTCTTCACTAGGTTTACCAGAAAGCTCTATGTAATCTGGATCTTCCTGGCTAATTCTTTACAGCAGGGCACTGATTGAGCTGTTAGTAAAGTGTGAGTGTGTTTTGTGGGTGCATTGTGAGTCTCAAAGAAGTAGACCTCCATCTTAAGTTGGAAGCTACTCTGTCCTCCCATCCCCCCAATTTTCTGGAGATAGCATCTCCAATTGTAAAATTAATCAAACTTCATTCAGTGACAGAAATGTTAATTTAGATTTTTTGTCACAATTACCAGGAGTGTTATTGCAGTTTCTGACTTGGAACTAATTTTTCCATCACTGGCTTAGACTCTTTTGTAATAGTGATAAATGAAATAGCTTCCTGACCTCTTTTATTTAAAATAAATTACTTTACAAGGAAAAAAACTACTTTATAGTAATCAAGACCTTCAGAAAAACAGAGGAACATGGGACATTTGGTCCTTTATTGTTTCTAATTTGTGCATCTTTGGTGATTGAAATGACTAATGTAAAAGCAGAGTAAAGGAAGTCTCCCTTTATGGCTATATTTTTGGATGCAACTAATTTAGGTGTCCTGTTGGCTTTTATGGGTACTGGGGAGCACCACTAGGATAAGAATGTGATGCTAAGGAGAAATTGTGGGTTAGAACTAAAGAGCCACATGGGGCACAGAAAGCAAGGTATTGTGCTTGTTTGAACAATAACTAGAAAATTTGGTGCCCCTCCCACTGTGAACCAGACCGTCTTGAGGCTGCAAAATGATAACACCTGGGGGCTGTCTCACTAGAAACACAGACACCCCAGGTCCTGACCTAGTGTCTTAGAATTAAATCAGATCCTCATAAGACTTATGCATATACCAGGATTTGGGAAACACTGAAACTAAAGCCCAAGAGACTGAATGTCTGTTGTGCTGGTATATAAAGGAAGCCTAAGAACAATAAGCAAAGTTCAGGTACGCTAGCACTACTTATGCAAAGAATAAAAGGTTCAGTATATCTATACAGATGAGAGTCTAGGGTGAGAAGATACTTGTATATAGGACCAGTTTTTGTACTTCTCCTGCAAGAGGGGCAGCTTTGATACAATCATCAAAATTATCAGTTCATAAAGAGTCAAAATTGCTCAGCTGCAGGAAACTAGAAACCAGCAAACATCTTACTGAGTGGAAGGGGTGATAGAAACTACTAGACTCTGTGAGAAAAAGAAAATCTAATAACTGTATGTAAAGTGCTTTTGTAGAAACCAAATACTCATTACTGGACCATGGATGAGAATAGGGCCTCAGCTCTGGAACAACATCTAACATCGGAGATGTACAAGGGCCTGCAAGTTAACTTTTCCCTGGAGTGTGGCTACTGCCTTTGAAATTTATTCCTTTTCTCCCAATCCAGTTGGTGACTCTGTATTGACACAACTTACATGTTAGCATCTAGCTCTTGTCAGAAGCAGTGCTAATGAGCAATGGTAAAATCTCAGGCCTCATTCACCCAAGTCCAGGACTATTGAGTGGGACTCCATTAGTCACGAGGAGTGTGTGTCTTTGTCTTGTTATTTGTAATCAAGATAATTGCTGAGACTGGCTGGGAAAGCTTCACCCTCCGCAGAAGGCTTTACTCATAAGGATTACATGCCCAGTACTTTTCTTGGAAAATACAAGACTGACTTGGAATCTTTATTATGAAACCTGCTGTCAAAATTAATTAAGAGGATCATGTAATTACATTTTTTTTTGCATCTAGATGGCCCCCAATGACTTGTTTCTTAGTGTGGCATTAGTTTTGAAATGTCTGAAATAGCAATGAAAAGACTAAATGGCCTTTTCAGGGGATAAAACTTAAACAATGAAGCTTTTTTAAAAAAAAAAAATCATAAACTTAATTATATCTTAATGACAATTATTGCTAAGGTGAAATATTTCTCCATTCTGAGATTTCTTAGGTTATGTGTATTAAATCCCAACCTTGGAAACAAATTGGTATGACCTTAAGAACTGGGTCACATCACAAATAGACTTATTACAGGTGCAAGGTTGGTAGGAGATAATTACCCGCCCCTAGGTTCATATAGAAGCATTTGCCTAAAGTTTGGCTTCCTGTGGCCCTTGATAAACGGAGTTATCACTAACACACACATGCTGGTGAATATATTATTTTATTCACCAAATGGAGATTTTAAATGACTTTTCAATATGGCAGATTAAGTTAATTATCTTTTAAGAGTGTTGTGGAAAAACTCTAAATTGTGCTGCAATCAGGCTACACAGAACCTGGTTTGAGGTGGCCTCATTTCTTCTTTCTTTCTTTTTTTTTTTTTTTTTTTCAAATAAAAACGTCAGTCCTTTTTGGTACTTATTTTTATCATTGTTCCTGCCTTTTGGTTTGCCCAGGAAGCAGTCTATGACAAATCTTTATTCTTCCAGCCTACTGGGATCCTAATGGAGAATAAGGTCCTGTTGAAGTTTCTTCTCTTCCCATTCTTCCATTGTCACCCACAATACATGACTGAACTGGGTTCTGGATCTTTAGAACATTTCTTTTTTGTTACCATGATATTTCAACAAGTCCATCTCTGTTCTGTGGTATCCTCTGAGGACAGAAGCAGGGGTTCCTAGCATGAGGCACAGGCTGGAGGAGTTTATGCCCATCTACATTCATCTGATGTCAGAACCAAGATGGTGAAGTTCACCTTCTCCCCAGAAGGTAGGTGGCACTCAAGGTTGGTAAAGTTTAGCAGCTATGTGACTTGTTCAACTCTTACTTTCTAAAAGATAGAGGCAAAGTCTCTGAAATTACCCTTCGAATCTTCCTAGGAATCCTCTACTTCTACTTCATCCTCTCACAGAGATTCCCAGAGCTTGAAAGCATCTAGATGCTTCTAGCAGAGTTTTTTCAGGGCATTCTCCTTTGCCTGGGGTAGTACTTCACTTTTATCTCTGGCCTTACATGCTTTTGCTGATTTACCCAACAAAGCCCTTCAGCACTCTGTTTTCCTCTTGCTTGCTTAGAAAGCTCTGAGATCTTAGGATCTTAGGATCTCAGAGCTTTCTAAGACCATTTTTTATGACCATGTCTGTTTCCCCAGCATCTCACCCCAGCTCTGCAGACCCAGACAGTTTCCTAGGTTTACTGGGGATAGATATGGTAGTTTTATTTCTTACTTTTCCATCCACAACCCCTTAACACAGTAGTGGGCACACAATAAGCACTCTTTGTCCTGGTGACAAGTTGCCCCTGAACAATACCCAAGCAGACTGCCAGAAGTGTTCAGTCCTGTGATTTTATTAGCAATGGAAGCTGGTGTTAGAAGAGGTTTTCTCAAGATGTGTATGAATAGAGAGATTCAAAACTGTAGTGATAGAGAAATGTCTGTCCTTCGGAGCTATATAGTAATCTGATTAAGCTTTTAGAAAAGTTTAAAAAAAAATACATATTAGCCCCCCCCCACCCCCGCAGCTTCCTGTGTTAAGCAGAACTCTGGTATCTAAAAGCTGAAGGTCTTTGAAGTATGTGAACTGCTGGAATGAAAACTAGTGTGAATGATGGATGTGGCTTTTCCACCTCTAAGTGTCTTCCACCCCTTCCCCCACCACCCATTACACAGAATTCCAGCTTTGCCTACTGGCCTCTGTTCACTCTTCATGTGGCAGGAGATGCAAGGAGTTGCTTAGAAACCTCTGTTGTCAAGAGCTTCTGAAAGCTTTTGTCTTTGAGGTCTTACCTTATATACAGTATTTATTTATGTTTCACCACATGGCTTTGCTCTCCAAAAAAATGCTTGGTAGATCCCCCTGAGAGCCTATTTCATCTGCATGTCAAGGACCACTTCTTACATTTGGAGAATACATCAGACAATGGGTAGATCTATCCGAGCATATCAAGGACCCTGTCACGCATCTGGAGAATGCTCTGGGAAATGGCAGTAGTATTGCTGTCTTCTCAGCGCCACTGTCTTATGTTCTAGGCTTTTGAGTTACATGACTTAGGAATTGTGGTTGGCTATTGTTGTCTGCATCTTACTAAAAAGGACATCAAAGCGTAGATGAGAAAAAGAGAAAGAGAGACAGAGAGCTCTAAGTGACCCAGAGGCTTGTAACTAGTAAAAAGTAAGCGTAGGATCTCAACCCAACAGTTTGAATTCTTAATTAGTATATATTGTCTGTACTCAAGTGGGCCTTATTTTATAAACAAGAAGTGTGGAGTTCAAACAACTTATGTAGATTACTGAAGACTGTATAGTGCTTACAGTTGGAAAACAGGTTTTATTAACTAATTCTCAGTCAGTGCTAGAAAGCAGCAGGCTCTTAGTTGGTAGTGGAATTCTGCTTTTGGTTTAAACCATTTCCTTAGAGAACCTCTTGGGGTCTATTGATAACTTCCTGCTTGGTCTGTACA
Source organism: Sigmodon hispidus (assembly GCA_004025045.1). Lineage (NCBI taxonomy): Eukaryota > Metazoa > Chordata > Mammalia > Rodentia > Cricetidae > Sigmodon > Sigmodon hispidus. The sequence continues at coordinate 103,598 of PVIH01003666.1, forward strand.
CATGTTTAGACATGGAACAGTTCACGCCGAGGTCCTCCCTGACTCCTTATTCTCCACAAAGCAGCTGTACTCTGTCCTTAGTTGCCAGCCCCACTGCATCCATTACTCTCAGTGGGCATACCTTTCAGGAGCTCTCAGGAGTGTGGTTCTCAGCCTGTGGGTGGCAACCCCTTTTGTACTTGAAGGACCCTTTCACAGGGATCAGCTAAAACCATCCTGTCTAGCAGATCGTTACATTGCAATTTATAACTGTAACAAGTTCAAAGTTACGAAGTAGCTATGGAAATAGTTGTATGGTTGGGCATCACCAAAGCATGAGGAAATGTATTAAAGGGTCTCAGCATTAGGAAGGTTGAGAGCCACTGAGCTAGAAGAATTAATAGGATCTCCAAGGGTCGTTTGCCAGAATCTGAATATAAAATCCATCTTTGAATAGCTATTGCTTCCTTTTTAGTTTTAATTCAATGCCCCAGGGCTGTGGAGAAAATTATGATGAACAATTTAAAGTGTTAATTCTTCTGTCAAGATCTTTGGTCTAAATCACTGAATTTGTAGACCCAAAGAAATGGATATGGTTTAAGTAGGTTTGGTATGTCCTCATCCCATCTGCCAACACTGTGAAGTATTCTTGTTTTTTCATAGGGTTGGTATGTTTTTAACCCATATGCCATCACTAGGAAGTATACCTGATTCTAGTAGGATTGATACATCTTAACTCATCTACCATCACTATAGACTATTCCTGTTTCTTGCTGATCTCTTCTTTATGCCTGTATGCTGTAGCAGAATCACAAGCTGAGCATTTCATATTGCTGAACAATGAACCAAGCACAGAGGATAAGCAATAGAATGAGCAGAAGGCTGAGGTCCTTACCTTGGTGGAGCAGGTCAAACATTAGGGAAAGAGTAGGAGTATATAGCTCAGCAGGCATGTTGAACCCTAAGCATAACAGTGAAAACAGAAAAACAATCAGAGAACCAAATCAATGTATTTATCCAGCTAAGTGCTGTGAATATTGTAAACAAAATAATGACAAAATGGGCAAGCTGACTGTCAAGGGTCCTTCAGGATAGCCTCCTGCAGGAATTATAGTTTATGCATGACCTGACCATTGAGAAAGAAAGAAAAAGGAGCTACAAGATGAAGGAATAATACAGGCAGAGGAACCACTATGTAAAAAATGAAGTAGGAAAAAACCTAGAATATTCTAAGATCTAAACACAGATATAGCAGCTGGAGAGTGGGAATGCAAGCTGATGGCCATATAAGACACCATTAGAGAAGTAGGCAGCATGTGGGTTGAACAGGAGCATGAAAATATTGGTGTATTTGCAAGCACATTGGCAAAGCATTGTAAGTTATAGGCAGAGTAACTACCTGGTTTTATTGACAATTTTAAAATCTCTCTCTCTTTCTCAAGTGTCCAGATTGGATTAAACTCAAAAGCTGTAAAACATTATTTTTGAAAAAAGACAAATAAATGCAAAGAAATCCATGTTTATAAATTGGAAGACTTTATGGTATTAATAGGGTAATGGTATCCAAATAATTACCTGTAGATTAAATGTAATCTTTACCAAAGTACTGACATTTTTTTTTCAAGGATAAAAAAAATTCATGCTGCATTTCATACAATATTCCAAGATATCTAAAATAGCCATGTCATTGTTGAAAAGCACGTGTATAGTTGGAGGACTGTCACTTTCATTTTCAGAAATTACTACAAAGCTGTAGTAATCAAAATAGCTGAATAAATAGTTTAGTAGTATGCACAAGTCCCTGGGTTCAGTCCTCAGTAGCAACAATGTGGCATAAAGGTAAACACATATATAACTCTCTCTCTCTCTCTCTCTCTCTCTCTCTCTCTGTTTCGTGTGTTTCCATTACAGTGTCCAGAAAAATATACATAGTCAAATGGTCTTGAGAAGCACATCATTAGCATTCAATAGGGGAAATTGTACTCAATGTTGGTCTCTACTGTAGGCAGATCTGTAGCTACTCAGTTGTAGCTGCCAAATCAGATTTAGTGAGTAGAAGTCCTGTTATAAAACTCACATATAACCTCTATTTCTGCCTCAAAACCTTTTTGTTGATGGAACCATTGTAAAATGGCAGGGATGGCTAGGGAAGAAAGGCTGACTGTCTACAGAACGTGTCATGCTATCACATGATTACTGAACTCCTCTGCTGAAGTCACCTTTTGGTGAGCATTTACATGAGACATGGGAATTTCTATAATCTTGGCCCATTTGAAGGGTTCTTTCCTTATACTTCTTCCCCAGATGTCTTTCTCGCCAATAGTCCCCTGACCATCCAGGTACCTGACCATCCAGCAAACAATTGGTTACAACTTCATGAATCACTAAATAACTGCACATCTAACCACTTCTCATTCCAATCAAAATGTATGTGCATATGTACTGCCAAAACTTGTCTCCACTGTGAAGATTCCCTTCACCAATGTTCTTTAGTATTGTCCCCAAAAGGGGTTGTCTGTGCTGTGGCTGCCCAAATCTCGGTAGTACCTGCATATTGTGCAGAACCATCAGTAAACCAGGACCTAATTTTTTCATCTTCAGATAACTGACCATAGCACACAACATAAGGCTATAAGTGTATGCTTGGCAGCAGATGAAATTGTAACGTGAGTAGAAACCATAGACATCTGGCCACCATCTTCATGTAATTTATTTGTGCCTTTAGGACCTTCTCAGGCCCAACTATGTATATACCACTTCCATTTGATAATGAATTGCTGTCATGCATGTCCTACTGCATGATTTGGTGGGTCAGAAAACATGTAACTAATGATGGGCAGCTCATGTCCCATGTTAATTTTGTGGCCTATTCTCAAACATTCAATTTTTACTAAAGCTCAACAGTAAGCCAAGAGTTATCTTTCAAAGGGAAAATAGTTGTCTGCAGATGATAGTAGAGCCTTGCCACAAAATACCAAAGGTTTATTCTGTTATTCCCCTTCCGAGTGACCAAGCATTCAAATATATGAACCTAGGCAGGGGACATTCTCATTCAAACTTCCACATCATACTCTGATATATATCACATTATCCACAAGTACAAAGTGGTTGCTCCTTCCTGTTCACTTGGTCCAATCAGCATAATATTATCAATATAGTACATCAGGATGACATTTTGTGGAATAGACAGATGATAGAGATTTGAGAATCCTCTTAACTAAATTATGACACAGGGTTATAAAGTTAATATGTACTTAAGGTAAGACTGTAAAAGTATACTGCTGACTTTACCAGCTGAATGCAAATTGCTTCTAGTGGTCATTATGGTCAGGTACAGAGAAAAGGGCCTTTGCCAGATCAATACCTTCATACCATGTACCAGCAGATGTGTTGATCTGCTCAAGAATGGACGTTACATCTGGTATAGCATGGGCTACCAGATCAGAAGAATGACTCCTCTCTGCCAGCTACTAATATCATGGACCTGAACGTTGCAAAGGTTAGGTTTTTCTTTAAGCTAAATTTTAACTTCTGTTTCTAGCCTATATCTTTTTCAGCAAGACAAATTAGATCAACCCATGGTCATCATCACAGATAGTGTGGGTGGCCTCCAATGACAAATGACTACCCTTACCAGAGTTGTAATAGAAATAGAAGGTTTCTGGATGTCTTGGCAGCAGAATGGAGGTAGAGGGGAGGACTTGTGTCATCCTGGGGGATAAATGTTGTTTCTATGTAAATAAACCAGAGTTGATTAGACAAAATATTAAAACCATCTATGACTTTTGCAACAATTTGAGGTCTGGATATAACTTTAATAGTACTCCAACCCACTCATTTCCTGGCTCTTTCCCTTAATGAACCTGACCACAACCATCAGTGACCTCCTCCCTTTTGCCCATGCCTTATATAGTTAAAAAAAAAAAAAAAAGTTACTAATAATAGCCAAAGTCACTGCCGAACAAGTTTTGGCATAATATCAAACTATTTCTAAAATCCACACTAACATGTTTGATAATATGGCCCCATTGTAAAAAGAAAGGGGAAGGTGTGGGTTCCTAGGCCAGATGAGGCCCATACCCCAGACATCTGTCATGGAACATGGCAGAAGTAGGCCCACTCTCTACCCAAATCAGGCCAGGACACACTCAACTCCATAAAGACAATTACCATGCCACATTAGAATCAATTACACTTCTATTCCTCTGCCAGAGAACTGGCTCCTTAGAAATCATTGGAGCTGCAGTTGGCAGTCAGCTAACCGAACTCAAAGGTTTGGAATATCCCTGCCTCTGCTGAAGTATTTCCTCCTTGCACTTCCTTCAGTGTTTTGGAATTTAAATTAGTTGTCATTAACATTTGCCTATCTTCAGTCCTCTCTGCATATGTAAATTAGGATCCCTCCCTCCCTCCCTTGTTTATTTCCCCCTTTCATTGCTCAATAAAGGATCTGACCTTCAACAGCCTTCTGGGTTGTTCATGCACGTGTCAGTAATCACTCTGCCTGAGACCCTGCACCCCCACCCCCATCCTGGGACCGACCACCTCTGGTGCACTACAGCAGATCAAGGGCCCTGGTAGTGGTGGTGGTGGGAAGGATCCACAGCATAGTAACAGCTTGTCACTACTTGGCTGAGTTTTTGAGAGTCAGCTGTCATTCATTCTCCATGATCCATCTGTTCTCCACACTAGCCAGATAGAAGTAAAAAGAGGTGTGGTGGACCCCGCCACCTCTGCATCTTTCAAGTCCTTGATGGTGGCACTAATTTCAGCAATTCCCTCCATGGATATGATACTGTCTTTCTTTTTTCACTATTTTCCCTGGCAGAGGCATCATTTAGCCTTTCCAACAATAATAGCCCTCACTCCATAGCTCAGGGGATGAATGTAAAAAAATTTTCCAACTTCTTAGTATATCTATACCAAATAAATATTCTGGGACAAGGAAAATAGCCACAGGATGAGTTTGGGGATGGATTGGTCCTACTGTGAGTAAGACATCAGCCAAAAGGTCATTGACCTCAATACACTTCTCTTTTAAAGCAAGGGCCACAATGTTTTTTGAGGTCTTCAGAAGTACTGTCCAATAGATCCTGAAGTGTCCAATTGTTTCCTTTCCTGTAACAGTGTCCAGTTACCCTTGGAAAAGGCCTTAAGTCCTTCTGGGTATTAATTGGAGAAAAGCCAGTAGTCAAACTCTTAGATATTATATCTAAGTCCTCTGTCAGGGAAGCTAGCCATATTTTCATTTAAGGGGTTTTGGATCTGTAAACTGGCTCAAGTCTGAAAGTCAAGTATGATTCAAATCACTGGCCAAGACTTGCTTTTGCCACAGTCCGATGTAACCTTTCTTTCATTTATTGCATTTTTCCATATACACAGATCAAACAAAAATGCAGTATGCTCCTTATCTATTTTATGCCTAGAAACACTACAGCCAATGTCAAAAGGCTGTACAGGTCATACCACCATAAAATTCACTTTGCCTGTGCTGACCATTATGGATTAGGCCATTATGAATTTTACTTTGTCTGTGCTGTCCACGATAATAACTACAGTTACTTAGCCATTGGCAATTGAGTGTTGCCACTTGGCCCTGAAACTGAGCAGCAGCACTCTAACGCAAGGGCAAGGAGGACAAAAAGCTCTTCAAATGTGCTGGTGATTTCACCATCTTGCATCTTATAGGACTAGTGAAGGGCAAATCTTCCAGGCCTTCCAACTGTGAAGAATTAAGTTTCACACAGCATAAGTAATTTTTATGAGCCTTGAAATCCCTTCGTGAATGCTAATCCAAGACATTTCCAATTTCTTTTGTGTGGGCCATCTTTTGACAAATGCTTCAGCCAACTATTCAAACAACCATTTGACGCCTTTCTTAATTGTGTGAGCTTCCATATAAAAGCTGAGAATCTCTGCTGAGAGGGCTGATATCAATAAATTCAGCCTACTCCAGGTTTATATTCCTTCCACCATTATCCCATACCCTTCAAATCACCCATTCCACAGACTTCTCATTGAATATATTAGCAAGCTTATAGGCAGTGTACCTTTTCATGGACCACACATTCTACCTCTCCTCTAGGAGCCTGCTTTGCCCTAAGTCTGATTATATTTCTACAGACAACTATTGGGGGCCCTGTGAGACATCAGCATTGTCTTACATGACTTCTTCACTGGTGGATGAGCAGACAGTAAAAGGATTAATTTCCTCGGTCAAAGACAAAAAGAGCAGTATTTCAGGATCTGGAGATGGGAGTGCATCTTCTGCTAAAGGCAAAGAGACTCCTTTCTCAGAAGAGATAAACCTTTAAGAATCTGAGGGCTCAAAGTCCTCAGCTTCAATAGGGTCTTCACACACATTTCCATTCTAAGATACAGAATCCCATTACTTACCAATTGATGCACTTACTTTATAAAAGCCAACACCCTACAGGGCTGGGACTTTTATTTTTACTGTAGTTCAGCCAAACTTATAATGAGGCCCCCCCCCCCGTTTGATTTTTTTCTAACTTCAGGTCTCTGGCTGCTGGAGAGAAGATTCTCTTCAAGGGCATACTTAGAAACCTTTAGACTATTGATGCACATGGAGCTGATCAATTTTATCATTGAGTTTATTGTTGTTCTTTGCTGTATTGTGAGGTGTTATAAATGTGTTGATTTTATCACAGAGCTCATTTCTATCCATTATCAATTTATCCAGAATTGCTAGGAACAACCAATCAGCACCACAATTTTCCCTATTTTTTTTCACAAATTGACATTTTTTTTTTTTTTTATAGAGTCACCAAATTCCTTGTCTGTCAAAATTGGTGAGTCAGGATAATCAAATGCGGTCTTCTCCTTAAGTCTGTAAAATAGTTTATGTCATGGGCTTTCAGTACTTCCCAAGCTTCTAGGAAAGGCTTCAGTAACTGTAGATATTAGCAGTTTGGAAAACCTATTCTGAATATTTAAACATTTACCCTTATACTTACATTGTTCTAGAACAACATCTACTACCAAAGTTTATATTTGCAGGGTTCTTTAGAGGAACACAACTTATAGGAAGAGTCTTTATAGAGAGAGAATGAGGATTTTTGTAGAGAGAATGGGTAGCTAATCCAACAATTGCTGCCTATCAATAGAAGGTCCAAGAATATAGTAGTTGTTCAGTCCACAAGGCTGGATATCTCAGTATGCACTGGAATCCTGAAGAAATGAGCTTGCATGACAGTGAAGGAGTGGTCTTGCAAGTAAGAACACAAGCCAAGACAGCAAGCTTCCTTTAACAATGCCCCTTATCTGGGCTGTCAGCCGAAGGTGTGACCCAGATTAAAGGTGGATCTTCCCACCTCAAAGATCCAGATGGAAAGTGGTTCTTCCCACTTCAAATAATTTAATTAAAAAAAAAAATACCTTCCAGATGTACCCAGTGACTTGGGTTTTGTTTCTGATGCAGTCAAGTGACAACCAAGAAGAGCCACCACAAATTGTATTGAAAGAGTAAAAAAAAAGTAGCTGTGGATGTCTTTCCTTTTAAAAAGAATTTTGTGTAAGAACAAAAATAAGCAATGATGATATGTTGGACCAAGTCAGTTATCAGCTCCAATGAAAAAATGGAGGTGTGTTTGTGTGCATGCATGAACATAATTTACAGAGATGGAAATCACCATAATGCATTTCTTCCTTGCCCTTTGATCAGAAATAAAAGTGCATCTTACTCAAACATAGTTTAATTTGGCAAGACTCCTTTCTCTTGACACCATAACATTATCTTACAGGTTGACAGTTACATCTGAATTGGCTTACCATGAACAAATGCCATGTAGAACCGAGGCATTTCTATAAATTCACCATGCCTGCCTTTTCTTAGAGAATGTACAAGGAACATTCTGTTTTAATCTTGGAAGTTTCTTTTGCCAAGCCGTAGAAGATTCCTTCTGCTGAGCTGAAAAAAAGGCTTGGAGGATCAGGTCTCTGTTCCCTCCGTTGCTTAATGCCCACTCATATGATAACTCATATGATAACTGATTCGCCTCAAAAATAATTGTAAGAGAGGAAATGTTGGGAGCCAAAGTCAACTTAGCCATATTTTATAAATTAGCTCCTCTGCAGCTAGCCAGCAGTATAGACTAGATAGCGAAATACCAGAGACTACAAGCCCTTATTGTTAAGCTAATCCATGACTTCAGGCTTTCTCTTTAACCTTCTGAGATCAGCAAGGTTACCTTCCCCAGACCCTCAGCTGATAACAGATAGATTTCCACATCAATTCTACCCTGTCTGTTACTTCCCCTCACATTCTTTTGAACATCCCACCCCTTTCCTCTCAGCTACCTGCACGGCAGAGACTCTGTATAAATATTGACTGTAATAATAAAGCTTAGGAGGACTCAAACAGAGAGATTTGTCTTGTCCTTCAGTTCCTTTGTGTTCCTGCCTTCCATTTGCTTCCTTCCCAGGTCTAGGTCCATGCTGAAGACCCTGCTGGCTGGGGCAATTTGCATTACAATGGTTAAAGTATCAATAATCACCTGCCCAGTGGTTTTTATTTCAGAATGACTCCTCTCCCAAAACATAAAGTTTTAAGAATTCCATTTACCACTATAGAAATATTAAGAGATGATACCTAGTAAGAGGTGATTGGGGCCAAAAGTCTTGTTCTCGAGGACAGTTGCCTGTTTCTAGAGATGGAGGTTACTAAGCAGGGAAGAGTTCTCATAAGGGAACAGATTTATCCTTTCACTCATGCTTATGTGCATCCTCGTGCCCTGCTTTCTGTTCATTTCCATGAGAAGACACTTCTTGAAGGCATTTTTCAGTAAGTGTCAGCCTCTCTATCTCAAATGTTTAGCCTTCAGAACTGACAGAAGATACATTTCAATTGCTTTTAAGTTATTCAGTCTCACCCCTCCTTTATAATTGCATAAAATGTGCTAAGACATCTAATGTGGTATGTCTTCCTGTACACTGTAAAATATTATTGGAAAATAAAAGAACCATTTTGACCTATGGAAAGGCATCTTAGAAGCAGACAGGAAATCCAAGCATAGATAAAGGGGAAGAAGGGTGGAGTCAAAGGGAGATGCTGCCACTGAAGAAGCAAGATGTAATGGGACACAGGTAAACCACAGGACATGTGGCAAAACATAGATAAATGGGTTAAATTGTAAGAGCTAGTAAGCAATATGCCTCAGCCATAGGTCAAACAGCATGTAATTAAAATAAGCTTCTGTGTGTTTCTTTGGGACTTTGGTACTGCTGGTCCAGACCTCAGAGCTAGGCAGAGCTAAGCAGCTACAGATAGGTCCAGACCAGATAGGGCTAGTCCAGGCCAGAAACATAATACTACAGACAGTTAATTGTGTAAAAGTTCTTTTGGCATCAAGTTATGCTGTTTGACATTACTTGTCTATGCCTCCCATAACTCTCATATCCTATATTAACCCATGTAGTACCTAAACAAGACATTATCTGTCTTGAATGTTGTTATTATACAGATAAATCCACCCAAGTTCTCTACAGACATTTATTTTTCAGAAGGTGAGTTAGCATATAAAATGGAGATTTTATGGAATATTTGCTATGCAAATTATCTCTTTTCAACAGGTGGGATATTTTTTGCATCACCTAAGAATGTCAAAACAGCTTCCACTGCTCCAAATTTATCCCTCTAGAGATTCTTATGAAGAAAATGACAATAAAATTCCCACAACAGAAATTCCCACAACAAAGATTCCACCAAATGGACACAATTTTCTAAAGTGACAGCTTTTCTTCTTGTGCCAAGAGAGCAGTCAGAGTAGATATTTTGAAGTTCATTGTGAAAACAGTACTGCTTTCCAAGGCTGTTCATTAAAGCATAGAGAAATGCTGTGACAGCCCTGCTTGGAGATTGGACCCTGCTTTATGAAGAAGAACAGCTGTGTTGGTATTACAACCAGCAGCAGTGCAGTGTTTAGGCATGTGAGTGACTGAACTAAAGATGAATGCAAGGGGCTGAAACTTCAGGTACTATAACTTGTGACTAACTTCAAAAATGGACGCACATGTATAGTATAGTATATACCCACACAATATAGTATAGTCCACACAGACTAATACTTTGCATATACACTACCTTTGAGCAGGTAGTGTGAAGGGGCAAGCTCTTTTGAAAAGGACATTTTAATTGCTCAATTGTGATTTTTAATTTTATATTTAATTTTACATGTATAAGTATATTTGCCTGTAAGTATGTATGTGCATATATCTGGTTTTCACAGCTTTCATATCCCCCAGGAAATGAAGTTGTAGATGGTTAGGAACCACCATATAGGTGCCAGGAATCAAAACCCAGGTCCACCATAAGAGCAACAAGTGCTCTAAACTTCTTAGCCATTACTCACACACAATCCCTCCACTTTCCTTGAGTTTGTAGGGAAATAATTCTTAACATCTACTGCTATAAAGCAGTACAACAAACCAGGTGGAAATAGTGGTGAACTCTAGCTCAGCAGTAACTAATATGAGCATCTGGGATGGACTAGACTGCTCCTCCTATTCATTCCATGGTATAATAATTGTAACTGTATTTGGAGATGGAGTCTTTGAAGAAGTAATTAAGATCAACTATCATTCCTGATTTATAGACACAAACACTCAGGTGGATGAGGTAAATTAATATCAGAAGCAAGAATCAATACTGGCTATTGCACAAATTATATTTAGTATTGTAATAAAAACCCAGAGCCAGATATTTGGGAAAAGCTGGAATATCTGACAATGAAAACAAACCATGCTGATACCAGACTCTCCTTAGCAGACAGGACTAGGGTTGGCGTTGAGGTGCTCCTCCAGCCACTCCTAAGAGAGGGACATTGCATGGCTGGCTCCACCTCTAACTGCATCAGCAGAGAAGGATTGAAGACTTTGAAATTCAGACCCCATCCAGGGGTGAGCAGGTTCAGGCTCCGTCCATCCAGAAAGTTACTTTCTGGGACCAGGATCAATCTGTAGAACTTGATCCTAGACTCTCCTAAGCAGACAGCACTAGGGTTTAGGTTTGAGGGGCTTCCTCAGCCACACCTAAAAGAGGAGAGCTTATGCAGGTGGCCCCGCCTCCAGGGCAAACTGCTTCATCAGAGATGGACTGAGGATTTGAAACTCAGACCCCTGTCCAGAGCAGAGTCAGAGATCGAGCAGACCCCCTGCTCAGAGGAGACAGGAGACACACAAACACTCTTGCCACAACTGATGAGGAGCGGCCTAATTGTGAACCACTGAAGCCATAGGCAGATGCCAGTGCAAAAATACATATAATAATATAAAGAACAACAAGGCAACTCCAAAAGAAACTGGTGGTTCTACAGCTACAAGACCTAAACAGAGCAATGCAGAGGAAACAACACCAAAAACACCTTTATGAAGATTATTGAAGCGTTCAAAGAAGATATAAAAAATTCCCTTAGAGAAATAGAAGAAAATACAAACAAAAAATCGGAAGAGATGAACAAATCCTTGAAAGAAAAACAAGAAAAAGTAAACCAAAAAAAATGAAAGAAACATTCCAAGAACTGAAAAGTGAAATAAAAGCAAAAAAAGGCACAAAATGAAGCAAAGATGGAAATAGAAAATCTGAAGTAAAGAGCTGTAACTACAGATACAAGCATAACCAACAGAATCCAAGAGATGGAAGAAAGAATCTCTGAAGTAGAAGACTTAGTAGCGGAAAAGGACCAACTTACTTATAAAGGCAGAACCACCAGAATAACACCTGACTATTCAATGGAAACAATGAAAGCAAGAAAGGCTTGGTCAGAAGTTGTACAGACACTAAAAGATCATGTCTGCCAACCGAGACTACTATACCCAGCAAAATTATCAATAACCATGGATGGAGTAAACAAGATATTTCATGGCAAAGTCAGATTGAAACAATACCTATCTACCAATCTGGCCCTCCAGAAAGCATTAGAGGGGAAATCTCCAACCTAAGGATCCCAGATAACCCATGAAACCAAAAACACTCAATAATCCCAGAGACGCAAAGCACAGAGAAAGGAAATACATACAAGCTACCACCAAAAATAGCAGGAAATATCAATTAGTGGTCAATAAAATCCCTTAATATCAATGGACTCAACTCCTCTATAAAAAGACACACACTAACAAGATGGATACAAAAACAGAAGCCATCCTTCTGCTGCATACAAGAAACACACCTCAACCACAAAGACATACACAGGCTCAGCATAAAGGTTTGGGAAAAGATGTTCTAGTCAAATGGTGCTAAGAAACAAGCTGGGGTTGGCATCCTAATATCTAACAAAATAGACTTTAAGCTAAAAGCAATTAAAAGGGACCAAGTTGCTTATTACTTATTCGTCACAGGAAAAATTGGTCAAGAGGAGATTTCAATCCTGAATATTTATGCCCCTAATAAAAGGGCACCTACCTATGTAAAAGAAAGGCTGCTAAAGCTCAAATCCCACATCAATTCTCACACCCTAATAGTGGGAGACTTGAATACCCCATTTTCACCCCTGGATAGGTCAACCAGACAGAGACTCAACAGAGAAATAAGGAGTCTAACAGAGGTTATGATGCAAATGGATTTAATAGATATCTACAGAAGCTTCCACCTAAATGCAAAGGAATATACATATTTCTCAGCTCCTCATGGAGCTTTCTCCAAAATTGACCACATAATTGGTCATAAAGCAAATATCAACAGATGCAAAAAAAATGGAAATAATCCCTTGTATCATATTGGACCACCAGGGCCTAAAGTTAGAGTTCAACAACATCAAAAATGACAGAAAGCCTACTAACTCATGGGAACTAAACATCACTCAGCGGAACCACCTCTGGGCCAAGGAGGAAATTAAGAAAGAAATCAAAGTCTTCCTAGAATTTAATGAAAATGAATCAACAATGTACTCAAGCTTGTGGGGCACAATGAAAGCAATCTTAAGAGGAAAATTCATAGCCCTAGGTGCCTATATGGAAAGCCTAGAGAACTAACAGCATAGCTGAAAGCCTTAGAACAATTAGAAGCAATCTCACCTAGATGGAATAGACAGTAGGAAATAATCAAACTTAGAGCTGAAATCAATACAATTGAAATAAAAAGAACAATACAAAGAATCAATGAATCAAAGAGTTGGTTCTTTGAGAAAGTCAACAAGATTGATAAACTCTTATCCAAACTAATCAAAAAGCAGAGAGAGAGTATCCAAATCAACAAAATCAGAAATGAAAAGGGGAACATAACAATAGACCCCCAGGAAATCCAGAGAATTATCAGTACATAATTTGAAAATCTATATTCGACAAAAATAGAAAACCTAGAAGAAATGGACAGCTTTTGGACAGGTACCATTTACCAAAAATAAATGAAGACAAGATTAACAACCTAAACAGACCTATAACCCTTAAGGAAATTGAAGCTGTCATTAAAAGACTCCCAAGTAAAAAAACCCCAGGTCCAGATGGTTTCAGTGCAGAAATCTACCAGACATTCAAAGAATTACAACCATTACTCCTCAAACTATTTCACACAGTAGAAACTGATGGATATTGTCAAATTCCTTTTATGAGGCCACAATTACCCTAATAGCCAAGCCACTCAAAGACACAACAAAGAAGGAGAATTACAGATCAATTTCCCTCATGAATATTGATGCTAAAATACTCAACAAAATTTTGGCAAACCATATATAGTAATATATAAAAAATATCATCCACCTTGACCAAGTAGGCTTCATCCCAGAAATGTAGGGATGGTTCAACATACAAAAAAATCCTAAACGTTGTCGATCATATAAACAAACTAAAGGAAAAAAAAACACATGATCATAACCTTAAATGGTGAAAAAGCCTTTGACAAAATCCAACACTCCTTTATCATAAAAGCTCTGGAGGGATCAGGAATACAGGGAAAATATCTCAATATAATAAAGGTGATTTACAAGAAGCTGATGGCCAGCATCAAACTTAATGGAGAAATACTCAAAGCAATTCCAATAAAATCAGGATCTAGACAAGGATGTCCTCTCTGCACTTATCTATTCAATATAGTTCTCGAAGTTTTAGCTAAAGCAATAAGAGAACGAAAGGAGATTAAGGGGATATAAATTGGAAAAGAAGAAGTAAAATTATCTCTGTTTGCAGATGATATGATTGTATACATAAGTAACCCAAAAAATTCTAGCAAGGAACGTCTACAGTTGATAAACACATTCAGCAAGGTATCAGGATACAAGATTAACTCAAAGAAATCAGTAGTCCTCTTATACACTAACGATAAAAGGGCTAAGAAAGAAATAAGGGAAACATCACCCTTTATAACAGCTGCAAATAGCATTAAATACCTTGAAGTAACTATAAACAAAGAAGTAACAGATCTATTTGACAAAAATTTTAAATTACTGAAGAAAAAATTGAAGAGGATATCAGAAAATGGAAAGATCTCCCAAGTTCCTGGATAGGTATGATCAACATAGTAAAAATAGCAGTTCTATCAAAAGCAATCTATAGATTCAGTGCACAGCCCATCAAAATCCCAACTCAATATTTTATGGACCTTGAAAGAACAATACTCGGGGCTGGAGAGATGGCTCAGCGGTTAGGAGCACCGTCTGCTCTTCCAGAGGACCTGGGTTCGATTCCCAGCACCCACATGGCAGTTCACAACTGTCTGTAGTTCCAGTTCCAGGAAAACACCAAGGCAAATAATTAAATAAACAAATAAAAAAAAGTTAAAAAAAAAAAGAACAATACTCAACTTCATTTGGAAGAACAGGAAAGCCAGGATTGCCAAAACAATTTTACTCAACAAGAGAACCTCAGGAGGCATCACCATCTCCGACTTCAAGTTATACTATAGAGCTACAGTAATAAAAACAGCCTAGTGCTGGCATAAAACAGACTTGTGGATCAATGGAATTGATTTGAGGATCCAGACATTAACCCAAAAACCTATGAACACCTGATCTTCGACAAAGAGGCCTAAAATATTCAATGGGAGAAAGATAGTATCTTTAACAAATGGTGTTGGCATAGCTGGATGGTAGTGTGTAGAAAAATGCAAATAGATCTGAGCCTGTCACCCTGCACAAAATTCAAATCCAAGTGGATCAAAGACCTCAACATAAACCCAGCCACTCTGAACTTGATAGAAAAGAAAGTGGGATATACCCTCCAATGAATTGGCACAGGAGACCACTTCCTAAATATAACACCAGTGGCACAGACACTATGAACAGCAATCAAGAAGTGGTACCTTCTGAAACTGTGAAGCTTTTGTAAAACCAAGGGCAAAACGACAGCCTACAGAATCATAAAAGATTTTCACCAACCCTACAAGTGATAGAGAACTGATCTCTAAAATACATAAAGAACTCAAGAAACTTGAGTCCAAAACCTTGAATAACCCAATCAAAAAATGGGGTGCAGAACTAAAAAGAGAATTCTCAGCAGAATTATGAATGGCTGAAAGGCACTCTTTAGCCATCAGAGAAATGCAAATCAAAACAACTTTGAGATACCTCCTGACACCTGTCAGTTTGGCTAAGATAAAGGACACAGATGACAGCCTATGCTGGAGAGGTTGTGGAGTTTGGGGAACACTCCTCCATTGTTTGTGGGAGTGTAAGCTTGTTCAGCCATTCTGGAATGCAGTATGGTGGTTTCTCAGAAAACTGGGAATTAGTCTCCCCAAGGATCTAACAATACCACTACTGGGCATATACCCTAAAGATGCACATTGGCACTCCCAAGGCATTACCTCAACTATGTTCACAGCAGCATTGTTTGTAATAGCAAGAACCTGAAAACAACCTAGATGCCCCTCAACTGAAGAATGGATTAACATACTGTGGTACATTTACACAATGGAGTACTACTCAGCAGTAAGAAAAAATGATATCCAAAATTTGCAGGCAAATGGATGGATTTGGAGAATATCCTCCTGAGTGTGGTATCTCAAACCCAGAAAGATAAGCAGGGGATATACTCACTCACTAGTGGACTCTGAACAAAAAAAAGCAAAAAGCCAAGCATGTCCAAGCTGCAAACCACAACCACTGAACAGCTTGGAATGTGAAACACCTTGGAGTGACACCTTGAATCCCACTCCCTCTAGGGAAACACCTGACTCAGTCTTGATGTTGGGGTGAAGAAACTGTATCTGCCAGGAGTGAATGCTGAAATGTGCAATATTGGGACCTTGGGACCTCCTGCCCTTGCTGGGGAGGAGATGGGGAGATATGGAGGAAAAAGACTGACTGGATTGTGTGGGAGGGGGAAGGGACCTTTAATAAGAATATACTCGGATAAAAATGTGACTTTATTCATAATTAAAAAAAGAAAGAAAAAAAAAGAATGAGTATGTATCTGAGAGGACTGATAACTGAGTTTGATGGGATGCATGATGTAAAATCACCAAACATTAAGATATATCTTCCTATTTTAACTCTGTCTGTGTCTTTCCCTGGACCCCAGGAGCCAAGATTCACAGATACAGTTTTCACATTTCTCTTTGCAATTTATGTATGTTGGGCCCTATCTCAAACTTTCTTCAAGTATAATTGTATTGATGCCCCATCAGAAATGGAAACAGGAAAGATATCCTTTCCATAGTCAAGTAAAATAATATGCAATAAAGAATCATTAGAATAGAATAAAGAAAAAGCAAAGAAAAGAAATCATAGCCAGCTCTCATCCAGCCAACTTCTTAGGCTGAACAGGCTAAATCCCATTTTCATAGGTTCTCAGTCTGACTGGTCACTTAGACAGAATGGCTGAATTCTGTCTGACTTACATTAATTATATTATATTATATTTATTATACTTATATGTCTGACCATTTTCTTGACTTATATTTCTTTCTCCATCCAGCTTTTTTACTTCTTGGTTCAACTCTCCTAGAGCTAGGATAAAAGGTGTGAGCTACCAATGCTTGACTCTTAGGCCTTGAATGAGATCCAAAAAATCTGTTTCTTGAGTGATGGGATTAAAGGTATGGTTCACCACTTTGTCATCCTGAGTAATGGGATTAAAATTACCACTCTCTGGCTTTCTGGCTTGGCTGTGGGTGATGTTGTCTTCTTATATTCCAGACTAATTTTATTAAATATACAATATGTTACCATAAATGGCAGCCTCTACTCTTGAATATAATGAATATCATTTTTTTTAACCAGAAATGAGGCTGACAAAGAGACACTGTTTTATATTTTCTTCAGTTTATTTTCAGTTGGGATGTTAGATGTAATGTAACTTCCATATACCACCATCACCCAAAAAACCAGATAGCTTATAGTGCATTCTCAGACTTGAGTGACTAACAGATGTAGAGGCGTAGTGAACAAGCCAGTATGGTGGATCAGCATCCATCTACTTCCCTTTCCTTAAAGTTTGTGTTGCTCAAGAAGAGAATCTGGCTGCATATATGGAATAATGGATTGAATGTGTCACAGTGGGAAAATGAGTTTTCTAGGAAGTTCATTGTAATAATTCCTGCCATGTAGCAGCCATGTGGTAAAACCAACATGGCAGAGAGAACACCTTGTGTATGGAGGCACACCCCTAGGTGTGGCTAAGTAAATCTGTGCCCACTTGTTCTCTTATAAGGAGAAGCTCCTGGAAGTTAGTTCCTTTCTTTTCTCTTCGACTTCTCTTCCCTTGTACCTGCCTGGCCACTTTCCTGATTAAACTCTAGTGTGGCAGCTGGTAGTGTGTCTGTTCTCATGTGTGAAACCAATACTCATCATGACCAAAAGACACAGAAACTACCTGATGCTACCTAGGTTTGTGCATAGGAAAGTGGCCATTTTTTAAAAGGAAAATCATCTCTGGCAGCAACACACTCGGTGGTTGTTCTGGATGGAACTTAATTGCTGGTACAGAAAAACTTTGGCCTAAGTTCTGACATATTTTCCCTTCAGTGACTAATGAAGCAGACTCTGAATCCTTAGAAAGAAACCAATATTTAGAAGATACTATTGAAATTATTCCATTAGGAAAAAAGGGGCATTCCTTAAATGAGGTTTAAAATTTCATCTTCCTTTGAAGAAATGTTTCGATATCAAGTCAACATCATTTGTAATGCTTTTTGTTTTCTTGAAAATACTAGCACTGGAGGAGACCAGTGATATATTTTCTGTTTTCCAGACATTGTTTAAAGATGTAAGTTCTAGACACATTAGAATAAGCTTCAAGATCAACTCTGCTGAGATCTCTTTATTCTTAGTCTTAATCTTAGTTCTCACTCGATGGCTCATGAACACCCCTTTGACAGGGGTTGCTTATCAGATATTCTGCATATCAGATATTTACAATTAATAACAGTAGCACATTTACAGTTGTGAAGTAACAATAAAATAAGTTTATGTCTAGAGGTCAAGACAACATAAGAAACTGTATTAAAGGGTCTCAGTTTAGGTAGATTGAGGACCACTGTCCTAGACTGTCATATAATAAGGGACCAATAAGAATTGTTACATACTAAAAAAAAAAAAAAAACCCTTATTATTTAAACAAGCTCTCCCTATGTACTTTTGTTGGCCTAGAATTCATTAGTTATTCTAGGCTATCCTAAAACTCACTGAGACCTACCTGCCTCTGTCCACTAAGTGCTGAAATTAAAGATCTGTGCCTCCACACCCAGTACAATAAAGAACTGTTAAAGAGATTTCTGGTCCTTGGAAATAAAGAAAACACAGACAATTTTTAAATGTTGATTCCATTTTACTTAGGTGTTTGTTTATGTGTGTCCTTAAGCCAAGGAAACATGAGGCTTAAATGTTAGCTTTAAGTTGTCTAAGCGAACGTGTCTACAAGTCTCTAGTAAGACAGTAAGAGCCACTTTACAGAATCATAATCCAACATGAGTTTTCAGGGATTCTTCTCTTAAATGTAGATTTATCTCTTTCCATCCTGTTTTTCTGCCCATCAGAAATCTTGGCCCTTTCAGTGCCTCATAAGTGCTGCTTGGGTTATAAATGTGTCTAGGAGGGAATGAGTGAAGAAAAGATCCAGCCTGCTTATTTCATATATGAGGAAAATCAGATCAGCCACCTACCTATAAGTGACAGGCTTAGGACTAAAACCCAGGAAATCCTGAGTTTACTTCTACACTTACAAAGTGATAATTGGTACCATCATTTGAATTGGCATCTGTCTAAACACCTCAGTGTTCAACCTCATCCCAAGATGGGTTTGTAATATTGAGAGCATTGTCTGTTACTCAACCACATATTGGTGGGAAACCACTTATAGTTTAAGTCAGCAAAATCGATTTCTTTTTCTTTTCAGAAATAATGAGCTCCACACATTGGGCTTCTTTGGGAGTTGGGGGTTTCACTCAGAAATCATTCTACTAGTGTCTTTTGAAGGGCTATGCACGGCATGTCTCATTATAAGGTTCAATCACCCCAGTTATACAGCAGCACATACAAACAGAAGGATTCACAGTGCCATTTTTGTGTGTTAAACTGAGTGTGGGGTGGGGCACTGAGTGTGAGCACATTGCTGTGCCAGCCTAATTTGTGTGTAGACCCTCCTGGTCTGAGGTGCTTTTCTTATTCCTTTTCTTATTACACCCCTCTGCACTGCAAACCCAGGCCAGAAGAAAGAGATGTGTGGTCATGAAATAAAAATATCAAAAGGTAGGGTTTTTTTTTTTATGTTAAACACCTGAGAAGCTTCTGAAAGTGGAGTAGAAACTCATTCTTATGCAAATCCTTCCATCTGTGGAAAGAGCCACTTCCCACCATGCTACACACGAGCCCCTTCTGTACACTTTTCTTTCTGTTCGTTCCTGTGATCTACACCATGGCTTTTCATCCTATGGAGACACCAACCTGATGACAGTCATGTGCCTATTCCTCAACCACTATATGTACATGGGGGCATTTTCTTGATTTTGTTTATCATTTCAGGGAGTTTAATGAGCTCTGGAGTCCATAGAGACACCCTAGGTTAGAAAGTCTTATTTCTGCTGACTTTTTTTTCCCTTAGAACTTGTAGGCTCTAGAGAGATGGTTTGATGTTTTAGTATTTTAAATATGAACACTAATGACTATCTGATGAAAGTCTAATATGTAAATGTTTGAACAGGAAATTTCTCTCACAGTTTCACGATGACATGTTCCTGTATTAGCAACTACTTTTTCTTTGCTGGGAGGCCACCAGCCTGATCTTAGTCACAACTGCATCTTGGTTGAGTAGGTATCAGAATAAAAAGTTTGCTTTCGGGAGTCCCATGTCATTTCCATCAGTTCTGCTCCTGAAGGTCTGGAATTAGTAGCAAGAACAATCAAAGTCTTCATAAAGGCAGTAGCAAATGATTGATTATTTGAAGAATAAATGCATATTAGGTGTAAGAGGGGACAAATAAGGAAAGGACATACAAGAAAAAATATCTGGAACAAGGGATAAATAGAGATGCAAAGTGTAGAAAGAATATAAAATGAATATGCATACTATGAACTATATTGAATGATGTAGCAAACTTGTTCAGTTTTTATGTATCATGTCTAAATACAAATGTCTAAAGCTGGGCACTATGACCTAAGTCTTGTGAGGAGGCATGGTGATTTAATTACCCACACTAAAATGGCTACAGTAGCAGCAACATATGCAAAGGCCATTCACTGAGGGATGTTTGCATTTAATGCGGTAAAACTTGTACACTTTTTAACCTTTTGAGTCCTCTCTACTTGGCATTATTTGGCTTTGTTCACAGATTCTATGAGAGATCCATGCTTTTGCTTTGGTTTACTCCTTTAATGCTGTTTTTCTATAGCTTGTTCAAATGAAAGTTAGGCTTTTATATATCAGTGTGCACACCCAAACAGTCACATATTTGTCTATACTTGAATATGTGTGGAAATAGTTATCTGTAAATAGAAAAGGAAGCTGATGCTTCTCTGCTATCATGTGGTCCATGTTTCCCAGGGGACTGGGATTAGAAGGAAGTGATGGGAAGAACTGAACCATTATTTTCCTCTGCATACTCTATGTTATTTTAACTTTGTACAACAAATACATATCGTAATTAAGGGACAAGGTTGCATTTAACATGACATCAAATAACATGGACCACTTTCTCTCATCCTTTTGCAGGTATAAAGATCAACAACAGTGATGCCATTCTTTCAGATGCTGCATGGGAAAGACAGGAATATGAACAGCTTTTGTTGTATGAATTTACATTGCTAGTGTAAATAAAGCATTGTAATTATAAGAGATGACACACAAGTGCTTGTTAGGTGTTATCTGGTAGGAATAGAGGTAACAGCCCTGTAGTGATGAGCCTGGCTTCTGCAGTTTGATCTTGTCTCTTCTGTGTGGTGAGCTGAGTGATCCTCTTCACCTCATTTAGCCTCCCCTCACTTGAGCTTATCTACAAGATGAAGTTAGTAACAGTGACAGCCTTATGGATTGTTAAGTCATTAAATAAAGTTCCTGTGACACTTTATAATGTTACTTGTTGCATGGAAGATGTGACAATAACTTGTAGCTGTAGAAAACACATGCTGAGCACTGAATATTCATCAGAAACTGAGTTGTGTAAGTTCCAGGCTTCTGGCCTATTTCTCAGTATTCTGCAAGAGGTTTTATGATTGTTCTCATCCCATAGATTAGGACAGTCGAGCTCAGAGATAGAGCCATTGCTCAGAGTAGGTCAAGAGCAAGATTTAAATAAAGTCATTAAATCCCCAAGGCTCACCTTGTTAGCCGTGACCAAGTACTGGAGATAAGCAGGCTTTCCAAGTCCAGCCTCCGGTCCAGGTTCAAGGTGTGGGGTTTCTCTGGAGAGTAACAGCAAGTCCTGGGACCAGACAATGAATGGTAAGAAAAGTACGGTATTGTGTACACAAAGCATTCCCTGAGTTGTGCAAATTGGGTTGCAAGCATATCTCTTACTTGGCCCCAGTAAGAAAAATGGATTTTAAGTACAGTGATAGGCAGCTGTCAGGCATATATCAGCACTATGTACTTTGCGCCAACCTGAGCTCATGAGAACAGCAGCCTATCTTCTCCTTGAGGGTGACTTCTCATCTGAAACAGATTCTCTCAGTTTTATTAAAAAGGCGCTCGGTGGAAATTATGTGTTAGGCAATCTCCCTGTGGCAGGCACCAGGCCCCTGCCCCCCCACTGGCTAGAAGGTGCAATAATCTCCTTGTGGCAGGCACCAGGCCCCTGCCCCCCCCCCACTGGCTAGAAGGTGCAATAATCTCCTTGTGGCAGGCACCAGGCCACTGCCCCCCCCTACAGACTGGGAGACGCAATTGCATTTTCTTCCTGCTAATAAACTTGTTCGCATATTTTAAATCTAAAGTGAGAAGCAAGGAAAGAGAATGCCCAGGAGGAGTTTTTGTCTTCAGTGAATAATAATTTTACAAGATTATGGCAATGTGAGGAGGAATAAAGTTAAAAAGAAATATTAAGAAATACAAATTAAGCATATATATTTTTTTTCTTATTGAAAGCTTTAAGGAGCCACTTGTCTAGCCGCTAGATAGGTGGGAAAATGGGGTTTTAAATTTTTTTCTAGTTGCTTAACATTAAAGTCTTAGAAAAAATTAATCTATTCATTAGAAGAAAGTAGTGATTGGCATATATACTACTGTCATTTGGCATTAATTGTCAAAACAAAATTCTGAGCCTCTTAACTGATAGAGAGGGATGTATTTGACAGTATTTTGACAATATTTAACATACAACATGGATATTGGGCTAAATCATAGCATCCACATCAACAAAATCAATTGTAAACTTATGATAGCTTTGTTTGTGATCAGATTCCCTAATTTGGTCATGAAGGTGAGGACAAATGCAAGTTTTGTTTGAAGAACTGATGTCATTCACACATACCTCAAAACAGGTAAAACAAAATAATTCTATTTTCTTATAAGCAAATGCAAATATAATCTGCAAAACAGATTCTGATATAGCACCTAGAATGTACAGTTGCCTTGCTTACAGATGACATGAGAAACCCAAGACAGTGGGATAGAATGTTACTATAAATAAACGCCTCAGCACTGGCTCAGGCAAAGAAACAGCCCAGATGTCTCTACCACCATTCACAGTGCATTTTCCTCCTTAACAGGGAAGACAACTGAGCAGAACCTGGTGGGGTTAAGCTCTCTAGCTTTGAGAAAGCATGTTTAGCATCTAGCACACATCACACAGCCTGTGTTGAGCTTTAAAATAGTAGGTTGAGGGCTGCAGAGATGACTCAATCAGTAAGCAACAAAAACCTGAGCTAGGACTCCCAGAACCCATGTAAAAGCCAGCCATGGTATCCAGAGCTCATGTGACCCAGCACTAGGATGGTGAACAAGAGTGGATCCCTGGAACTCACTGCAGCTAGTCCAGATGAACTGGGAGCTCCAGAAGATGGAAAATAAAGGAAGATGCCAAATATCAACCTGTGGCCCTCAAACACATGTGTATATGTAAAACACATAAATATTGTGGGTTGGTTAGAAATGCCAAATGACTAAGATTGCTCAGGGACTTAGTGTTAGTTTCTTGCATGTGGGAGAGAAACACATACTCACTGCCAGGTGCCACATGAGAGTTTATTTTAGGGAGTTCGGGTACCCCGCACCTGGGGGCTTGTCCTTTGTTTGTTGCCGTGTTGGGCCAGAGGGCAGGCCCCTCACACAGGTGCTCTACTGCTGATGCCAGGAGAATTCTTGCATCTCACCCCATGCTATGCTGGGTCTACCATGCAGGGTGACAGAAACACTCACACTTAGGACCACATCACTTCAAACTATAGAGATCAAACTAAAGCATAATACTGTGATATTCTCATTTGATGTGATTTATTGTATTTCTCAATAATTATTTTTATGATTTTATTTTCTTATATACTGCAATTATTGAAGTGCCAGAGACTGATATCAGGACCATAGCTCATCAGGCAATTGTATCACTGAGATACAAATATTACAGTATGCTTCCTTATAATATCTTTTGCCAGATTGTTTTGCTAAGTTTTTTTAGTAGTGGAGAAAGTGGAACTAAACATTTAACATTTTCTGTGAAGGATGTAAAATAAGGTTTGTTAGAGATTTCGCTATTGATGTTATTTTTAGCTTTAATAAATTTAGAAATGTAAAAACCTTAATCTTGTACAATAAAATTAATTTATAAACTACAAAAATTGTACTCTGCCAAAGCCATCATAAAGCCATCAGCTTTGTTTCTAAATTAAAGATGATAAAGCACAAAGCTAGTGAAAGATGGTGTTCTAACTGGAAGAGTAAGAAACGCATAGTCTCTTGAGAAAGCCATCTGATCTCACCCTTCACGTCCTTTCCTTGAGGCTGCCATGAATTTCAAAAGGGAAGAAGCATGTTGCATGAGGAAATATAGAAGAGGTCCAGGTCAGATTTTAGTAATTGTTTTATTTTATTTCCCCATTCTGTGATAGGGCATTCTGGCAGAAGTGATTATCAAGTTAGCCCCTCCCATTTGGGTAAAGAGCTGTAGGACAATCCAAACTGATGAGACTACTGTTATTCCAAAAAGCACACACCAAAGCAGAGTTCTCTAACTGGCTAGTTTTGCATAGATAATAAATGTTATGTTTATGGAACAATATTTTATGTGAGGGCTGTATAGCTGTCTTACATAGTTACAAGATGTATTGCCTTTCAACATTCCCCTAATACTAGTATAGCTAGCTGGGCCTTAATCTGATACTCTGAAAGTGTAACACTGAACAAAGATTCCAGTCGGTTTGCCAGAAGCTCAGTGTCTGTGGCCATCAATTATGTGTTAGTCATATTGGAACCAGTGATTGTCATTCAAGTAATATAAGGCATATCAACAAAACAGTTCTATCACTACCATTTAGTGTTGTATAGGAAGTAGCCTCCATTCAAAGTTGGAATCATCTGTTACCCACTGAGCTTTGCTTTTGAGCGCCATCCATTGTATTTGATGTTGTAGATTACCAAATTACAAGACATCATTGTTGCCTTGCTGTTAACATGAAGTAAAATGCTTTTTCAAGGTACTATACTATGAAAGACTTAGCAGAAACTATTTTTACAAGACGCCAAAAAAAAAAAATAAATGTATCTTACCTAAGAAAAGAGAATAATTGTCCTTGGACTAAGCCTGAACTGTCTATTTTGTCCTGGAATTGTATGGTCTGTACTTGGAGAAAGAGTTTTGACCTCTTCATGAATATTTTTTCCTGTTTTTATCCTGTAATCTAGTCTTCTCCAAAGATCTACTCTTCATCATATCTTCTTCCTAACTTTATGTCCCCTTTAAATGTTTTAATTTTACTTTTTGTGCTCTTAACCCACAGAGTTGAATTATTTCTGCCCATATGCACACAGATGTGGAGTTATCCATTCAAGCATGGAAAAATCTTACCATAACCTTACTTCTCAAATAGAAAAAAGTAACTCTTCCTCTCCACCACTTACCAATTGCCAATGGCTCATCATCCAGTCACTAGACTGATTCTAGGATGACTGTACTAGTTCAGAATAAATTTAGGGTGTTACCAGATAGTTATAGTGGGGAATGGAGGGCAATGGAAATATTCTGTATTATTTGGGACATTTTTATGGGCATTTATGACAACCTCTCCCTGGCTGGCAGACCTTTTTAGTTGTTCATATGCTCTTGAACCTAATGCTCTGTCAAGTGGATACCAGGTAACAGTTTCAGTGGGGCTGCCTCTTCACTCAGCTGACCTTTTTTTCTTTTTTGCTGGATGAATGTTTTTATTTTCTTTCATGACTTCCATGAAATAAATGCTGTTTTTCAGTACTTTGTTTTGTTTCTTAAACTACCACAATCCTAGAAAGTCATTATTGTGTCTGTAAATTGACATGTAGTTCCTACTTTGTTCTCTAGCTAATCAGTTTCTCCTCTTCCAAATAAATAAATAGGTAGATAGATGATAGATAGATAGATAGATAGATAGATAGATAGATAGATAGATAGATGTTCAGGAATTTACTTCCCTTTGTGCCTGTTATCTTTGAGACTATGGGGTTTCAGTGCCTTATGTGTAGAATAACCAATCATCTACAAACTTGCTGCTTTGCATATAAGCCATATTTCTTAAAATTAAGAAAAATTTTGAATATATTTATTCTTTAAAATAACTCACTCCATTTTTAACAGTAGATGAATATTTCAAACCCAAAGTAAATTTTGAAAGTAACACAATGTAAGACTGTTAGATTCTCTTAACTGCTTGGCATTCAGTTGGTGTCCCATGTTCACTTCAGTGATATCTGGGTCCTTCCCTCCTTTACTTACTGTGTAGTTGTGAGACATGAGTATTTCAGGTTCCACTTTCAGATAGTTGTGGGGTATGCCCTCTGATACTACATTAAAACTTGGCTAGTGATAGTTTGTCTAAGACCGTCTGCAATATTTGTAATCAGAAGCCATGATGATTAATGTTTTATAAGCTGTCATATTAAAATCTGTTGGTCTTTTATGTATTTTGAATGTATATTTTCCATTAGGCATGGTTTTCCACCACCCTGCATTTATAGAATAATTACACGTGTAACATCTACCTGCACAGCATCCTCCATGGATTATTTGGGAATTCTTAGAGATTTCCCAAATATTGACACATTTAAATTGCTAATGTCAAAAATATTTCCATTAATGTGACCTTTATATGCTAAGATTTTCCAAAAATTCTCAATTTTTCTTTGAAGTTCACATTTGGTACTAGGCAACAAATGTTGCTAATTGTTCTCTGTGGGTGGTCCATTTTGTTACTCTGGTGATTAAGGTTTGCACTTGAAATCATGTTAAACACCCAATAAAGACATTCTTGAATGAAATTCCTCCTGTGTGCATGCACGTATTTGTGTATGACTCTGTGTGTGTGTGCATGTAGGATGGGCATGGGTGTGACTGCCTATTTTTTCTTTTACTTTAGTCCATAAAACTTATCATAAATTAATAATTACAAGCAGATTTTGGTATGACATTTTTACAGGTTACACTTTGATCTCATTTATCCCCATCACCTTCTTGTGAGTTAAATATCTTAGCAGTTCACTATGATATCTTCAACATCAGCACTGCACTGGCCAACACAATAAAATAGGCAAACGTTCCTCAGGCTTGTCTGACAGTAGTTTCTCTGTATATTGGTTTTCGCAGATGCTCTTTGCACCCTACTCTGCTGTGGGCTGGTGATCCCCTTTCTGAAGATTGTTCCAGAGGCATGTTTTCTCCAGATGCCAGGCCTTTATGAAGTTGCTTTTTCCTCCTCATATCACTACTCATTTTGCCTTACTCTCAGCTGAACCCCTATCTTGCAAACTTAACTATATCTTTTAATGGATCGTTCAGAAGATATCCACATTGGAAAGTAAGTTAGGATGGACTTGCATGCCCTCATAAAAACAGCATTAATGAGCATTGATCCAAACCTGTGGTGGCTAGGTAATATTGAGACCTAATCACAGTGGCAGAATGTGCCTTAACCGTCACAATGAACAGCTTCATAATTTTCACACCCTGCTTCATGACAGATGGCAAAAGCTGTTTTGATTTTTCCTAGTAACTGCTGAGCAGAAAGAAGGTCTGCACTTCCGCCTTCCTTCTTGCTCTTTGTCATCTCTGGTTGGCCTGACAGAAAGCCGATTTCTGCCTCTGTGATCTGTTCTCTACAAGGCCGTGTTTCCAATAGCTACTCAGTATAAAAATAACATGTGCAAGTCCCATCAAATAAACTAATTAAGGCTTAGAAAGTGTCAAAATCCAAAAGCTAGGAGGAACAGATTAGGCACTGAGTTAAGAGTCACATAGTCCTGGCAATTCATGTTGCCAAGGCAACATGAGCTTCAGTATCCCTCAGCTGGACGCATGGTTGACAGGAATTTTTGCTGGGTCAGAAAACTGGGAATAGAGAGAAGTACATTCTGATATGCAAAGAATTACTCCTCTTTTTTAACCAGAAGCTTCCAAATGATTTATTAATAATAGATATGAGATTTGAAAGTAGAAGGATGGACAATTTAGTGGGGAATAGGAAGACCCTAGATTGGAGAGGGAAAGCATTGTGGGAAGGAATGAGATCAAGTATAATTATATGTAAATGGAATGATGGAATTCATTACTTTGTATGCAAATTTAACTTTTTTTAAATCCTAAGTTCAGGAGGTGATATCCTTGGCCTTGGGTTCTTATAAATTGGAAGGTGCTGAGTGCTGAATTATCTATAATTCACTGCCATCTTGAATGTCACAGTCTGGAGACCTGTGTTGCTTTTGCCTTTCATGTTTTAGAGAACTGTGCAGGTGAAAGGTGACAAGATTTTTTTTCTTCTCTTCTTATAATCAATCATACAAATATACAAAGAATTTCTTTGTGTGATCTTCAGTGCTGTCTGGCTATGGCTTTAAGACATTTTTTTTTTATGTGTATGAGTGCCTACATGTATGGATGTACACTGTAGGCATGCAATGGTCAAGGAGGCCAAAAGAGGGCCCTAGATTTCCTGGAACTGAAGTTACAAATGGCTATGAACTGGAGATGGTTGCTGAGAACTGAACCTGGGTCCTCTTCAAGAACAGTCACTCTTAACTTCACTAAGAAATCTTAGCTGCTGAGCCAGCTCTCCAGCTGCAGGTCATTTTGGAAATTTACTTTTCCTGGTTGTGGTGGTACCTATGATCTGACAGGACTGTGGAAGAGACTGAATGAAACTTTGCTTTGTGCTTTGTGCCTTGTGCAAGTGTGTCACTTATTAAAAATGAATTTATGTTTTCTCAAACATGCTTCACAGGCACTGTAGAGGCCTGAGTTGGTTGATATATAATGGTGTCTGATCCAATAGAACAAAAAAAGATTTAATATCTAGCCCATTTAAAGAATGGCTAGATATTAATTAAAGAAAACCGATGCTCCTAATGGGATGAATGATAAACTACAAAATGGAAAGCAAAAAAACCCCTGTTTATCTTGTTTTCTGAGTTGCCCCTCTCTCCTCCCCTTTCTCTCTCATTTTTCCTCTCTACCTCCTTCCCCGCCCCCACATCTCTAGTAAAGTTCTACAATATCTTTTTGTTAATGCTTTTTCATGGTCCTCTCTTATTCAGTGTCATGGTGTGATAACCTGGTAGAATTAAAGTATCATGCAGTTTTAATACAGGGACATGGGACATTAACAAAAATGTCATCCTTAACAAATTGGGCGCAGGGAAATCTGCCTGACAGCCAAAGGATCTTGCTCAGTTTTGCCTTTTACTGTGACTTGTAGAAACCAGCCCACTGATGCAGATGCCTAGGGGTTAGCTTTCCAGTTGAGAAGCAGGAGACACACTTTGTAGGGAAGTTAGGAGAGGCAGGCTTTTGTTTGTTTTAGACAAAGGCTCTCTGGCCTGGGGCAGTCCAGCTGCATCTGCTCTGCTGCTGTTAACGTTGAGGCAATGGGACTATTTTCTGACTAGATCAAAATGAAAAATTCTCACTGTGATTAATTATATCAAAGAGTCACAGCATAAAGAGCGGGGAGCAAAGACAGAGCAAAAGGAAGGAAAGGGAAGGATGCCTGGCAATTCTCACAAAAACTGCTTACTGGACTGCCACTTCCAAATAAGAACAAATTCTGTCTAGATCCATTGACAAAATAAATATCCAAAGAGAAAAACATAAATAGTGTGATTCTTTGCCACAAAAGTAAGAAGAGATGTGGGGTCCAGGCTCTTTAGTATCAGCACTGCAAACGTGAAGTGTGAGTGAATCCCATCAAGCCTTCTGCAGAGCTCTTTCTTGCTTGGCAATTAAGAAGTCTCCATCTTTCCCACAACATTGCCATTGTGGTGTTTTAATGAGTGTTGGGATCAGTCAGTTGGCTGTTTTCAGTTGGCATGAATATTATGTATGTGCCTGTGTTTATGACAATGTGCACGTTTGCCTTCGGGTTTGCATGTGTACATTAATAGGTTGTCTGCACCCCTCCCCCCAAGATTCTCAACTGGTACAGTAAGCCAGATCAAGCCAAACTGGAAAAGTATAACAACTCCTGGGCAGGTTCACTGCTCTCAGAGAATAAGAATAAGGAAGTTGTGCATCAGAGCCAGGGCAGGAAAACTTATAGACTGTAGTTCACCACAAGCAGGGTTTGTGGCCAAATATGGTCAAAAGCTGAGCACTTATCAGGGACTTGGGCATCTGGTGGCATCAGGGGAGGAAGCTGTAATAGTTACCGAGAATAATGTGGAACTGGGATACTAGTGTTTTCCTTTGTTCTGAGACTCTCTGGGTGGATGGGGTTTGGGGAGAGAGAGACGGGGATGAGGGGGGGCTTCCTGGTCCTTCCTGGGGTGAGCCTAAGGCTCCAACCAAACTGTGTGAAGAAGCTAGATGACAACGCCCTGTATCCCCTAGATCTCTTCTGTTTTTGTTTGAGACAACTGTCTTCAATGCCAAGAACTTAGCCAGCTAGTCTAAGCTAGGTGTCTAGAGAGCTTCAACTACTTGTCTGCCTTCTATCTAGTCACTGGGAGTGTAAACATGGGCTACCACATCCAATCTTAGGCATGAGTTCTAGGGACTGAACTCAGGTTCTCATACCTGCAAGGCAAAGTCAGACGCTGCTGACTGAGTCATCTCCCCAACCCCAGGATCAGGGTTTAAGTACTTTGGTCAGTGATGTTTCCAGTGGCCCTGTCTAATATGATGCTGGGACATGATTAAAATCTGAGCCTGTGGCTCTCCTGTGAAAATGATCTAAGATTATGCTATTATTTCAGGAACTTGAATATATCAGGAGAAAGCCTTTTCTTCTGTAACATGCCATTCTGCATCTATCTCTCTCCTTTGTCTGCCTCTGTTAAGAA
Source organism: Sigmodon hispidus (assembly GCA_004025045.1). Classification (NCBI taxonomy): domain Eukaryota; kingdom Metazoa; phylum Chordata; class Mammalia; order Rodentia; family Cricetidae; genus Sigmodon; species Sigmodon hispidus. Next base: position 134,408 of record PVIH01003666.1, read on the forward strand.
AATAAATGGGGAAAAGTAAAACCTGAATAGTTGAACAGAATGTCTCTGAGATTTACCTATGCATTTGAGAAACATTTATCAAGCATCTTCCATACAGCTGCTGTGCCAGGACCATGAAGACAAATAATAGCATAAGAGTGGTGCACACACCCTGTGTTGAATAAAGGAGAAGACACATATTTTAGTTACACAAACACCACAAAACACCATTAAAAAAAACTTCATTTTTGTATGTGTGCAGAAATCTTCAATGAAATGAAGTAGAAAATATTAGCATATTTTATTAGAAATATGAGTCAAATTACCTGGCCTTACAACATATGCCATAATCTATATCCAAAAAAGATTGTTAAGATTGATAATACAAATGACCAGGCTACACAGGCATAGGGTGGTAGCTCACAAAATTCCCAGCCTCACAGGATAGTTTGGGTCAAGTTAAGTTTGGGGGAATGGCTATGTATCTGTCTGAGGAGCGGGAAGACTGTTATAAACCTGCTCTCTGATATGGCAGCCACTACCTACAGTGGGACTATATTAATTTAAACTTAATGATGGCTTAGCTTAAGGTTTAATCCACACACATACTACATACTACTTATATTTCAAGTACTCAGTACATGCTTGTGATTAGGAACTCCATACAGAACAGTGTATAATAGATAATATGCCTATCATTCCAGAAGGTTCTGTCAGACATTTTTATTCTGGAGTACATCCATTCAGCAAGGTTGTATAGGTATTACACTTGGTGACACAAAGGTATCATTCCTGCCCCTGTGGACATTCAGCTTTATGGAGATGTGGTTTGTGAGTAAGGAAACAGGATATGAAAACATCCATAAAGGATACAGGCAGGGTTTCTGGGATAAATGATCAAAGAGATGGGTTGCTTCCACAGTTGGTGAGGAAGAATCTTCCCATAGAGTTGACATATGAGCTGAGGAGGAGCCAGGTCTCTGAAAGCCACAAACAAGTCTTTGGGCACAGGAAACTGCATGAACAAAGCCACTGGGGTAAAAAAGAGCAAACTCTTCCAGGGCTCCTTCTCATTCAAGGTAAATGAGGATGGGAAGTAACAGTGACCATGAGATGGGAACTCTTTCTCAGTCATTGTAGACAGCCCTCACCAGGATATTTCCCTTCCATTGAGTCTGGGAGCTCTTCCTGCTCATATTAGAACATTTCCCCCACAGTGATAATTGGCCTCACCCACTGTGGCTTCAGAGTGAAGCTGTGAGAAGCCCAAAAGTGAATATTGGGCTTTTAGAGTACTGATATCTCAGGAACCAAGCTCACACTCACAGACTATGGCTAACAGTGAGCTGCACAGGCTGCTCTCTCCTCTGATCCTTATTATCTCCATCTGCAAAACTCCTTCCTGATCCAGATAGTACTGAAGACTTTGCTTGGAAGACAGGCATCTGTGTAAAGCATTTTCTCTTTCCTAGTATAGCTTTGAGCTCCAAGCGTAAACGGTTGTAGCTCCTTGATTTGAGGTATTAGAATTTTGAGCCTGGAAAAGTTGGACTGTTCGTCAAACACTCTTCTATAATCCCTATGGTAGAATGCTTTGCCCTCCATGCAGAAGGCTGCATTTCACTCTGGCATTGGCTAGTGGTCTAGGTTGTAAACTCTGAGCTCTACAAACTCTGCTCTGGCTTTGGAGAAAGGGCAGCAATGTGCAGCTGGACTAGTAATGAGACTCAACAAAATCCCCGCTCTGTCAATCTCTGAAGAGAAACAGAGTCACTGTAACAACATGCTTGGATCATTGGCGGGGGCATGTACACATGTTTGTGCATTCATGTGTGCATGTGTGGGTGTAGAGGTGTGTGTCTGTGCATGTATGTGTTATAGATTTAGTAAGAACACTGTAATAACTGGAACTATAACGTTTCCTGTGTTGATGAAGTTGATGATGTTCTGAAACAGGACAGCATGGTCCTTTGGAGAAAGACCTCCAATTACAAGAAATGTCACATGGAGTGAGAGTCTCAGTCAGTGTGAAAACAGTCTCAAACACTCTGAAGCAGTGTTAGTTTTTCTTAGATAATCAGATGTTTAATTAAAATCTAACTAAAATGCCCACAAAGAGGAATGCAAAAGGCCATGTGTAAGTAACTCACAGGATCCCAGACTCAAGAACTGCCCAGCACTGAGACACATCTTTTTCATTTGGGCTACTTTATTGTATACATCAAATATTTATTTCAGCAGCACTTAATCAAATTTCTCTCTGAAACAATGGTTTGTGATATTGGAAAGGAATGTTATCTAAGAGGGTGCTTCTCTGAACAATGTCATGAAGACATAATCACAGAGGTAACCACTTGGGCTTACTCTGGCGGTGTTCGGGGTGACAGGATCTTTCTGAAGATACACTAGTGATGTTCATGACATGATGTTGAGCCTTCAAAACAGAATTAATAATTATATTGTGAGTCTACATTAATAGAATCCATAGCAGATGGACGCAGAAAGAAACATGTTGGAACAAACTCTATTTCCTAAGGCTCTTTATTGGGATGCTGAGTAAGGAGGGAAAGAAAGCTTTCTAAACAATTTGTGTTTCTCCTATATGACAAAATCCTGGTGCTCTTGAGTGTCCCCCACAACCCATGTGTATCTTTGTATGTGTCTATTGATGCACATCTCTAAGTGTACTCTAATTAGTTCTTATTGCCAACTCAACACAACTAAAATCACCTGGAAGGAAAGCACCTCAACTGAAGATTCGCCTCCATCAGATTGGCCTATAGGCATGTCCATAAGGGAATTTTCTTGACTGTTGCTTGATGTGAGAGGCTCAGCCTACCATGCAAGCATCTTGCCCTAGGCAGGTGAGCCTGGACTGTGTATAAAGAGATCTGAGGAGCCCACAGCAAAGATGGGGGAAAATAGATAGTAAGTAACACAGAGATTCAGGACCAGAAAACAAACAGAGACTAAGACTTTGGGATTCTCAGTCCAGAATGGGTTGTCTTTATAAATATCCCTCCTCTCCAAGTTCAGGGATCTATGCAAAAAAGTGGGTAGAAAGATTCTAAGAGCCAGCATGGTGAATGATTTTAAGGAAATGGCATTTTTCTGGCACAATAAGACAGCTGTACATCTGAATTCACAGACTGTGACAAGCAGACAAAATCTGAGCATGGCAGGAGAGGAGTGAACACAAAGTCCCACTCCATCCATAAAACTTTTCACAAATGGTACCTGCTGGCAAAAAGAAAATATGTTTTTTTCAACAGAGTGACACTGGTTATATCAACCACACTCCAGGCTATCCTGTATCTAGGAGGCAGTGTTTAACACAGAACAGACTCCATGTTGTTGTCATTTCATTTGTTTTTAAAATAGAACATATGAATTTGGCTGGGTAGAGAGCAGGGAGGATCTGGGAGGAGTTGGAATATAGGAAAGAATATGAAAATATTACTCTCTCATGTACATTTATTTTATGTCTATGTGAAAATCCACATAAATGATGGGACTGATGCTATGGTAGGATCTGACTGAGTTCTTCCAAGTGTTATAACACTATAACATCCTGAGCAAGACAGTCCTTATATGCCTCACCTCCATTCTTTAGAATTAAGACGGTATTGTTTGCTCTCTAAGGATACATTTTTCTACTGAATTGAAGTACTGAAGTATTAGGTGAAAACTTGTTTCATAAACTATAAAACCTTAATCTACTGTTGTTTATTAGTGAATGAAACAACTTGAGACCATTAACAATTTCACTAGCGTCATGGTATGGCATGTAGGGCTTTTCACAAAAAGATTGTGTCTCTGTTACCACTTGAACCTCAACCCCTCCAACCTTTACATATTAAGTCATTCTGTTATAGGAATTTGAAGAAGATATTGTATTTTCTGTCTGCTTGCCTCACAGTCCTGCTATGTAGTCATTTAAAATTATTTATCAAGCAATAGCAATATTAACTCTGTACTTTATGCCAACTTTAGTTATCTAATGTGTCTTTCGGTAAGTAACTGATTAAATGTGAGCCTAGACGCTACTTGCTCATTTAAGAAATTATCAATCCCTATTCACACACTGTGATTAGATTTTGTTGATCTTCAAGTAAACAGCAGAAAAAAGTTAATTTGGGGGAAAGTTTAAAATTGTATAATTTGAATTGTGTTCTTTGAAACTTTTGACACTGAAGTCCTAGCTACCAGCTGTTCAGAGTGTGACCTTATTTGAAAACCGGGCCTCTGAAGGTCTAATTAATTGAACTGAGGTCTTACTGAAACAGTACTTCAATAAGTCTGACTGGCATCCTCTTCAGAGATGTAATTGAATAACAGATTATGTAATTATAACAGATATGTACAGGAAGATGCCATGTGAAATTGAAGATCAGGGTGATACAGCTACATATAAAAAAAAAATGCCAAAGATTTTCAGTAAATAACCAGAAATTAAGTAAGAGACCTGGGACAGATTCTCCTTCAGACTCCTGAAAGAAGCCAATTCTTCTAACACTTTAGTATGTAAGCTTCCAGAATTTGTAGTTTGTGGTGTGGGTTTCCAGCTCCTAGAGCTCTGAGACCATAAATTTTTGTTTCAACCACTGAATTTGTGAGACTTTGTTTGGGTAACCTCAGAAAACTAGTATAGACTGTCAAAAAACCTAACAGAGGGTGTGGGGATGGCTGCCATGGACTCCCTGTTTTCACTTGGTAGCCATGTTACAAGACTAGAGAATGAATGCATACCAAGAGTGCAGGAGCTGGCACCATTTGACTACTTACCAAGCTGGCTATAAAGACACAGGGTCAGGAGACGATCTGCAGTCACAGGAGATTTAGCTCCTGACACTGATAGATGAAACTTGGCTTTTCCTCTCTGCCAAAGCTGCTGACTGGATAAATGTTTTATTCACAAGGCCCATGGCAGGAAGGGATGCCAAAGGTTGACGAATATTTTAAGATATGTTTTGAGATGTCAGGCAAGTTATCATGAGTCTGTAAGCAAGGAGACTGAGGTACTCCATCAGCCCATCTGAACAGTACACTGCAGCAGAGCCTATCACCATAGAGGCCACTCTTTTCTTTTTAAAAATTCACCCTTTACTTTGTTTTTGTCTTGCATCCATGTTGCAAGCTTGAAGACAGTTCTGCCTTTAATGGGATCCAAGACAACTAGTTTGGAAGGTAGTGATAGTTGCAAAATTTTACCTTCCTGGAGAAAGAGGTTCTGAATTATTCCCCAGCATTGGCAAGAGCCTGAGCTGAGGAACCCATTTAAATGATAGCCTGTTGTTTAGCTTCAAATCTCAGGAGCCTCGTTAGCTATACATTCTAATTGCCTATTAATAAAAATGCCATTTTAAATTATTTACCACAAAAGCTTATTTTCTACCACAGGAAAAGTGGCCAGTTTATTTGAAGACTAGGTGCCCATGTGACTCCATGTTCCTACAAACAAAGTGAGGCCTCTTATATAAGAGAGGGTCCTGATGATACACTATTGAGGTAGCCATCATGACACAGTCTAGGTACATATAGTGAATTGAAATGAAAGTGCCCTGTACCTCAGAATGTTCATTTTAATATGTCTAATACTTGCTAATAAACCTGCTAATGAAGTTACTCAGAACTGCATAGAAAAGTCAAGACTAGCATCCAGCCAACCCAAGCATTTTCTCATTGACATTGGAATGTAAGCTAAGTCCAAATGAGTCTTGCCAAACTTCATAATGAAATGAAAATTTACCAGGTTAGAATGAAGATTTTAATCCATTGTCCTTTGTGTTTAGGAGACATCAGTGACAAGGCCATACATGCTTTCTCTCTGACACTGGTTAGAAAAAAATTCAAAGAACATCACCTAACAGAGACAGCCACTGTGATACACAGTCAGGATGTATCATGGTGTGTTGTCCTATCCTTCCCTCTTCATCTGTCAATAAAGAAAGCCAGTGGCTGTTTGCAGAATTGTACAAGTCAGCATATGATGGAGGTGAGATGTGTCACTCTCCTCTAAATAGATGAGTGAAGGAATTTACTGACTTCATCTGACATGTATTTTAAGCATATCTAAATATGCTCTCACAGAGGGTAAAAATAAAAGGAGAAAAATAAAATGTCTAGTAGACTCCAAACCTCTTTTCTTGAGCCTTTTGTGATTATCAATGCAACTGCTTATCTTACACCCTCTTTCAAAACAAAACAATATATTGAGGTAAATTTTTACAAATGTTTTTGGTTTCTTTTTCAAGTAAGGGCACTCAGATGCCTTGGAAATTCTAAGTTATCACAGTTCCTCAGACAAGCAACTGCCAAGTATCTGTTGGTCATGGGGTCAGTAGAAGTGTGGGGTGTACTGAAAGAAGTGGGTACTTTGTATGTTTCATGATAATAAACTCCTTGGTCAATCTGCTATCCCAGAGGAAGAATATGATCTACAATAACAATTTCTAGAAGGTACAAAGAATTATGTGCAGAGGAATTCTTGCTAGTAACATTTGAAACATCACAGAGGCAGAAACTTCTTTAGAACCAAGAGGAAGTGAAATGGTACAAAGGAACAGTCTGGGGTTCAGGGCAGAGTGTTCTTATCAGAGCCCAAAGAGAGTCTGAATTCTCTCTGGTCGGGTCCTCTCTGCTGAGAATCTCATTTGCTATGCCTTCCTCATCATTGTTTATTATTCTTCTCAGCATATTTTCAAAGTCTCCTTTCTGCTTCCACCAGACTGGGTCTCTTTCTAATACTATTAGGGATTGAACCCTAATTCATCGCATGGTAGGTGAGCATCTACCACTATTGACATCTACAGCCTTTCTGAGCCTCTTTTTTTTTGGTTTCCTTTCTTTTGTTCTTTCCCCTCCAACTAAGAAACCTGAGATTTTATTTCTATATCAACTTGCTTACAAAACATAAGCGCTTTCAAAGTGTGCTCAGGTTAGAGAAAACTAGAACCTAATGTTTCCTATAAGGTGACACTAGAACCTAATGTCTCCTGTAAGGTAATATTTGGTTAATTTATCTCTAAGTCAAGCTCTATTACCCCAACACACTCAGCCAATATGGTAAAATATAAAAGTATATTCACTATAACACAATTTTTTGACAGCAACAGAAGCAATGTGTGCTGTTCCAGGCACTTCCCTAAAGTTTATAAAATCTTTTCACTGAATTGCCCTGGTGACCTTGACCTGAAATGCTTATTTCATAAACAGAGGTAGGAAGAGATTATATGAGTTTTAATGTAACTCAGAGCATGGATCAGGGGAAATGAAAGTATGAATCTAAAGAACTGTCTGATTCAGATTGTGTGTCATTATTCCAGTGTATTGTGAAATATTTGTCCACTGTGTGAAGATGCTGTGGTTGGTGTAATAAAAGGCTGAATGGCCAATAGCCAGGCAGGAGGTATAGGTTGGACATCCAGGCAAAGAGGGAACTCTGGGATGAAGAGAGGTGGAGCCCCCTGTCAGACATAGATAAAGCAGGATGGGCAATATGGAGATGAGGTAACAAACCATGTGCCTGAACATAGATTAAAAAATTTGGGTTCATTTAAGTTATAAAAAACAAGGAACAAGCCTAAGGTAAGGCTGAGCATTCATAATTAATAATGTCTTCTCCATGTCATTATTTGTGAGCTGGTAATCCCAATGTGGAAGAACAGCTACACCAGTACACAATGAATTTTCCTTCCTTCTGATTTTCAAAAAGCCATGGTTTCAAAATTATCACCCCTCAACACACATACAAGACCTTGTAAGAAAACAGGCACATAAATTATTTTTCAGGCATCATGTAAAACAACCTCAGGAATGGGCTACAATGTCATAAATTTAAACATGAATTCCAAAGGAGGCATGTGGGTTTGCTTTTTTCGTTTTTGTTTTTTTAATGGTAAGAAGGAAGAGCATAATCTCTGGAACACTAGGAAGGGAAATATGGAATGTGGTTTACAGTTTTTCAATATTTAACTCCGCAAATTACAGTAGCCCTTACCAGTAAAAGTTAGATCTACAGCCAGCTGGAGCCATTCTCTGAGTAATATGTTTTTCGGTGACTAAGGCTCTGGTCCTGGGAAGGAAATGTTGGTGGGGATGTGTTTCTGATTCAATTTGCTAAGTCTAACTTGGAAAGCAGAGCCCAGTACAGCACACATTCCTCTGCCGTTAGCCACAGCTGAGCTTGCAGAAGACAATTTCAATATATAAATTAATTTGCTTAAAATTCATAGAAACAAACCCAGCTTATGAATACAATTTAAAACTCTTCAGAAAAAAAAGATGTAAAGGATTAACAGTGCTTAGATCAAGAATAAGGATATAGAGATATATGGGCTGGCAAGTTCCAGTGGGTATTTTGAAAATATCCCCAATTCTGGCTTAAGAAAAAGGCTCTGTAGTTTCCTTACACATTTTAAAACATTATATAAAATTAAGACATAGATTCACTGAAGATTTTCTTTCCTCAAGATAATTTTTTTTTAATTCTCTGTGGTTGCTTGGAAGAAAATGTCCCCCAAGTGAAGGAACACTACTAGGGGGTGTGGCTTTATTGCAGTAGGCGTGGCCTTGCTGGAGGAAGTGTGCCACTGTGGAGGTGGGTTTTGAGGTCTCATGCATGCTCAAACCATGCCTATTGTCTTAGTCCACTTCCAGTTGCCTGACAATCAAGATGTAGGACTCTCAGCTCCAGCACCATGTCTGTTTGTACACCACCATGTCCAACCGTGATAATAATAGGCTGAACCTCTGACACTCAAGCTACCCTGTTTTTTTTTTTTTATAAGAGTTACCATTGTCATGGAGTCTTTTCACAGCAACAGAAACACTAAGACACAGCAATTTTTTAAAAAAGCTCCTATTATAAATGTCTATACAAGTTTTTACACTTGAAAACTATCTTATGATGAGAAAGGATTAATGTAACATACATGTATTTCTGTTATATGTGATACATGTATTTCAATGTGTAATAATATATAAGTAAAGGTAAATATATGTTATGTATAAGTTAAAACATCAATGCAAACACTTAAATGTTTAGATATATTCTGCATAAAGTTAAAAATGAATACAGTTACACTAGATCATAACTGCTTTGATATAGGTTGTTGAGTTTTCTCTTGCTTTAGCTATTTTTGCTTGATCTTTCAGTAACATCTTAATATTGAATCTTGTGATAATTTAGAGAATGTATTGCTCTAAGCAAACCTTAAAATTAAGCCAGTAGGAAAAGAGCTGTCAACCAGGCTCCATCAAGCCCCCTTTTTTGTATTTACATTGACATATTGTTGTGGATTTGGCAGAAGAATATTCCATAAAGACTGGTAGAACTGGAAGGTAAGTTATGATTACCACCGGCATCAACCTCATGAGTCAGTGTCTGATAGCCAGGGCTGGTTGTAGAAACTGCCACTTAGTCTGGTTTCTGTTATCTCCCCTTTATTGTTCCATGGGAATTAAAAAGAAGAATTTACCTATACTGTTTTCCATGGAGGAAAGTAAAACATTGTAACTGCAAAAGTTTTATATTTACAGACATCATATTTGAAAGAACATTTAAACAGATACAAAATCTACATCTGTACTTAAAATCTTATGAAACTTCTTATTTTAGGAATTTTTGAAAAAACTTGGAAGCTGAAGCTACATAAATAATGTGAAAACTACTTGTAAGATTGATCCTTATAGTGAGTCACTGTGAGCTGCTTGAGACCCTCGACTTTATGAAAACAAACTGTACCGCTCATCAGAAGAAGAATAATTTAGTGGGCATACCATTAGTCTGGCTTGATTCTCTTTTATTTTTTCATTCAGCATTTATTATCTCCTATATGCTACATTTTATGTTTGATAGTTCATATGTAATTAATGACACAGCCACCCTCTCTGACTAAATAGAACTTGAATTTGGTGAGGTTAATTATGATATTGTGCATTCGGGCTTGAGAGATGATTCTGTGGTTAAGAACACTTGCTATTTTTGCAGAGGACATGAGTTTGGTTACCAGAACCCACATGGTAGCTCACAACTATCTAAGACTCCAGGGGATCCAAAGCCCTCTTCTGGTCTCTGTAGAGACTCAGGCATATATGTAGAGAGATTTAAAATTCACAAATAAAGTAAACATAAATACAATTTTAAAACTAAGTGATATTATGTGTGGTAATAACAAGATGAGAAGATAGCACCAGGCCCTAAAACTGAGAGGAGTTCAGGGAATCAAGAATGAGGTTGGAGTTATGAGAAGTAAGGGCTGGGATGAGTCATACACAGGTGTTCAGAGATAAGTGAAACAAGAAATGTCTCCAGGTACAAAGAAGTCCTGAACAACTACAGCTAGACCAACATAAACAGACTGGACTGCAGCTACAGCGATGTGCCAACTGTGAGTCCAAGCAAAGCCCAACTGATAAATAAATGATTTTAATAAACATTAAAGAAAAAGAAAAGCAAGTGACATGAAGTCTGGCAGCTAGGCTAGAGCCTTGAACTAAAGGGAAACAGTGTAAATGCTGATGGCTAGCAACTTCAAGGTCGACAAGCGTACATCAAAGAGACAGATTTATTTAATGCAGTGGGCAGAGGCTGGTCAGCAATGATAGACAGTATTTAGGGAAGTGGTTGAGAGTGCTTTGAAGTAGTAATCATTCTAGAGTCTCGACAGACTGACATGGTTGATAATGATGAACATGGAGAAGTGTATTATTTTGAAGATAGATGGGTGCGTACAGGTAAAATATGACTTTCCTTTGGAAGGAAAGTAGGCAACTTTTCTTCAGAAGTTTGCCACCTTATCAGTAGTTTGAATTCCATGTAACATTTGGGGTCATGACTATGTACTTTTTTCTGCCTTTGAAATCACATGCTTATGTATTTTAGAATGGCTGATTCCTTTACACAATTAAATACTTCATTGATGACAGGCACATGGAGAACCCATGTGCCCAGGTGTGTTTCACAAGACTTACAGATATGATGTCATAAACTCTGTGCAGGGCATTTTGAGAAACCAATATAGGTTGGTGTGCTGAATACTTTCATGTCAACTTGACACAGGCAAAAGTCACCTGAGATTAGGGGATTTCACTTAAGAAAATGCCTCCATAGGATTGGCCTGCAGACAGGCTTATCAAGCAGATTTGAACTAGTGATTAATGGGAGAGGACCCAGGCCATTTTGAGTGATGCCATCTCTGAGCACATGGGTCCTGGAAAGGGAGCACTCCTCCATGGCCTCTGTAAATTGGTACCAGGATCATGGGGTATTGCTGTGACAGACCTAACCATTTTGTTTTTGTGAGGATTGTGGAAGGACTTTGGAACTTTGGTACAGAAAAGCTATTTTGTGTTTAAAGTTTTGTGAGCTGTTTTGTGGGAGCTTGGAAGGTAAGATTATTGAGGGCAATGCAGATGATGGAGGCCTGGCTTATCACATTTCAGAAAGAAGATTAAAGACTCTATCAGGGTCATTTGTTATTTTGAATTAAGAGTCTGTGGTTCCTAATTATGTGAATTAAGATATCTGGGGCTAAAGAATCAACTGTGACTAGAAAGATACCAGAACTATTGAAGTGAAAACTTTGCTTTTCTGGGATAGTTGATGCTTGTCGGTTGGAGAAATGAGCAGTGAGTTAAGAAGAGACCAGTATCAATGAGGAGAAACCTTTTGGAAAGTGTTTCCTGAGAGTGAGCACACAGAAAACTGTGTTCCAGACAGTGCCAAAGCTCTACTGTGTGCTGGCAGCTGATTTGGGTAGTGTAAAAGTCACCCAGGCAGTGCTGATTTTGAAGCTGTGAGGGGATCATGGAGAACAGCTGATGTTTGACACTGCGTGGTAGGGTTGGGATCCTATTGGTAAAGTGTGGTTCAGCTCTGGTCAGGGAAACAGGTTATCTAACTGCAGATCTTCACCTTTTACTTTGTTCATCCAAATTAATCCCCTAGTCTCATCCCCAGTTCTGAAGCCTCCCTTTGCCTCCTGTACCCATCTCCAGTAGATACAGCATCAGTATCCAGGAAGATTTTCTTACAGGCAACACACAGCCACCACACTTTTCTAAATAACCCGAGAGCAAACAGAAACCAAGGAACAAAACACCCACTCAACAACAATAACCAGATATAAGCACCTAGAATCACAATCTTTCCCATCCCAAATGCCTAGACACCAACATAAACACACCATCAATAACAGACAGGATAATATGTCTCTACTAGAGCTCAGCAGTCCTTCCAGAATAGTTCATAAATATTCCAACGTATTTGAGGAACAAGTAAAAGACCATAAAACAGCCCTTATGCATATGATAGAGGTCATTAAAGAAGAAACAAATAAATCCCTTAAATAAATCTATGAACAAAAGGTTGAAGGAAATAAATAAAACTTTATTTAGAATCAATAACGAAAACCCAAATTCAGGGAAATTTGGAAATGAAAAAAAATCATTTTGAACAGAAATTATAGAGGCAAATTAACAAAATACAAGAGATGGAAGACAAAAATTTCAGGCATTTTTATGAAATAAGATAATAAAAAATTGATACATTGGTCAAAGATAATGTAAATGTAAAAATCCTCTGGCACAAAACATCCAGGAAATCTGTGACACTATGAAAAGACCAAATATAAGAATAATAAGAACAGAGAAACAAAAAATAGGTCAAAGGCACAGAAGAAGTTTTAAACAAAATCACAGGAGAATTTTTTGCTAACGCAAAGAAGGAAACGTCTATCAAAGTTCAAGAAACTTACATAATACCAAATAGACTCCACCAAAAGAGAAATTGGCACATAATAATAAAAAACCTAAACATGAGGAAGAAAAAAAAAACTGAAGGGGAAAAAAGGTCAAGAAGCATATAAAGACAAACCTATTAGAACAACATGGGGCTACTCGACAGAGGCTCTAAAAGCCAGAAGGGCCTAGTTAGGTGTACTATAGACTTTAAGAGACCACAAATTACAGACAGGACTACTATAGTTTGCAAAACCAAAGCTGAAGAAAATAAGGCATTCCATGATAAAGTCAAATTTAAGCAATGCCTATTTACAAATCTAGCCCTATAGAAGATGCTAGAAAAAAAAAACTTTAAAGAAATTAACTACAACCATACAAACACAGGAAATAATCTTAGACCAGCAAAGTAAAAAGAATGGAAACAGGACACACACAGACACACACACATAACAAACATTTTGTCATTGGTATCTTTCAACATTAACAGTCTTGATTCTCCAATAAAGAGACATAGGCTAATATAATGGATGGAAAAAGAGAATTCATCCTTTTGCTGCATCTAAGAAAGACATCTCAACATCAGGATAGACATCACTTCATGGTAAAGGTCGGAAAAGTTATTCCAAACAAATAGATTTAAGAGACAAGCTGTTGTAGCCCTTTAAATATCTGACAAGATAGACTTAAAGGCAAAACTAATCAGAAGATATAGTGAAGAACACTACATACTCATCAAAAAAAAAAAAATCCACAAAGAGGACCTTGTGGTTCTTAACATCCATGCCCCAAATGCAAGGGTATCAAGTTCATAAAAGAAACACTTGTATGGCTTGAATCACTCACACACCAATAGTGTGAGGTTTCAGTATCCAACTTTAACCCATAGACAGGTCGGTCACCCACACAAAATCTAAACAGAGAAATCTGAAGCTAAATGAAGTTGCAAAACAAATTGACATAGCAGATTTTACTCAAACACAAAAGAATATACATTCATTTCAGAACCTCATGGAACTTTTTCCAAAATTGACCACATATTTAGACATATAGTAAAACTAAACATAAACGAGAAAATCAAAATAGCAACCTATATCCTATTTAATCACCACAATTGAAGCTTGATATATACAGCAAAAGAAAGCTTACAAGCTCATGGAAACTGAGCAACTCTCTACTGAAAGAAAAAATGGTGAGGAAAGACAGCAAAAACTTTCAGAAATTGAAAATAAATTCACATCATACCCAAACTTATGGGACACAATGAAGGCAGTTCTAATAGGCAAATTCATAGCACCAACTGCCTACAATAAAAAACTGATTCATCTCAGAGATGCAGGTATGTTTCAACATATGGTAGCCCACCATATAAACAAACTGAAAGAAAACAAACTAACAAACTCATGATCATTTCACTAGATACTCAAAAAGGCTTCAACAACATCCAACAACCTGTCATGAAAAAAGTCTTGGAGAGATGAGGGATACAGAGAACATATCAAAACATAATAAAGGCAGTATACAGCAAGCCATCAGCCAACATCCAACTACATGAAGAGAAAGTCAAAGCAATTCCACTAAAACAGGAACAAGACAAGGCTGTCTACCCTCTTCTTATCTATTCCATATAGTTTTCTCAAAGTTTCAGCTAGAGCAATAAAAGGAGATCAAGGGAATACAAATTAGAAAGAAAAAAGCCAAACTATCACTATTTGCAAATTATATGATAGTATACTTAGTGACCCCCAAAATTTTATTAGGGAGCGCCTACTGCTGGTAAATACCTTTAACAATGTAGCAGGGTACAACATTAGCTCAAAAAAATTTTCAATAGCCCTCCTATACACAAATGATAAAAGGTCTAAAAAAAAAAAAAAGTCATGGAAACATCACCCTTTTTTTTGTGTGTGTGTGTGTGTGTGTGTGTGTGTGTGTGTGTGTGTGAGTTCATCTTTTATTGGACATGTTAACAAAACGTTTAGTCGAAAAGACCAAAGCCCATGTCATCATCAGACTCCTCGGATTCCTCCTTCTTGGCTTCCACTTTCTTTTTCTCAGCAGGGGCAGCAGCAGCAGAGGGGGCTGGACCACCTGCGGGTGCAGCTCCAGCAGCTGGAGCAGGCCCACCAGCCCCTACGTTGCAGATGGGACTCCCAATGTTGACATTGGCCAGAGCCTTTGCAAACAATCCAGGCCAGAAAGGCTCAACGTTGACACCAGCTGCTTTAATGAGGGCATTGATCTTATCCTCTGTGACTGTCACCTCGTCGTCATGAAGAATGAGGGCGGAGTAGATGCAGGCGAGCTCAGACACGAACGCCATGTTGCGGACTGCTGGCATGGTGCTAGTCGCTGGATGAAGTGAGGGCCTCACCCCAACGCCGCCTTAGCTTCCTCGGAAGGACCGAGCACCTTGGCGGCAGCTGAGGAAAGGCGGAAACATCACCCTTTACAACAGCTGCAAATAGCATTACTGCAAGTAATTCTACACTTGATCTTAGCCAAAAGGCCGAGAAGCGATACCCCAAGTAACTCTAACCAAAAAAGTTACAGATCAGTATGACAGGAACTTTAAGTCACTGAGGAAAGCAAATGAAGAAGATATCAGAAAATAAAAAGATCTCCCATGCCCTTAGATAGGTAAGATCAACATAGTAAAAATGATAATCTTACCAAAAGTAATCTACAAATCCCAACACAATTATTCACAGACCGTGAACAAACAATACTCAACTTCATATGGGAAAACAAAAAACTTAAGATAGCCAAAACAATTCTATACAATAAGAATCTTCTGCAGACATCACCATTCCAGATTTTAGGCTTTACTATAAAGCTATATTACTAAAAATGGCTTGGTATTGGTATAAAACTGAGATATTGTCCAATGGAATTGAGTTGAAGATCCTGACATTAATCCACATACCTATGAATTCCTGATTTTTGACAAAGAAGCCAAAACTGTGTAATGGAAGAAAAAAGCATCTTCAGAAAATGCTGCTGGTGTAACTGGATATTGACATGTAAAAGAATACATCCATATTTATTGCCCTGCACAAAACTCGAGTTCAAATCAATCAAAGACCTCAACATAAATCGAGTTACAATGAACCTGATAGAAGAGAAAGTGGGAAATGGCCTTGAATGCATTGCACAGGAGACGATTTCCTAAATATAACACCAGTAGCACAGACACTGAGAGCAACAATTAATAAATGGGACCTCCTAAAATCAAGAAGCTTTTATTAGTCAAAGGACATGGTCAATAAGACAAAAATGACAGCCTACAGAATGGAAAAAGATCTTCACCAACCCGGCATCTGACTGAGGGCTGATCTCCAAAATATATAAAACAACTCAAGGAAGTGGAAATTAAAATACCAAATAACCCAATTAAAAAATGGAGTAGAGATCAAAACAGAATTCTCAACAGAAGAATCTCAAATGGCTGAAAGACATTTAAGGAATTGCTCAATGTCCTTAGACATCAGGAAAATGCAAATCAGAACAACTCTGAGTTACCATTGTACACATGTCAGAATGGCTAAGATCAAAAACACTGATGACAGCTTATGATGGAGGGAATGTGGAGAAAGGGAAATGTTCTTTCACTGCTTATAGGAATGTAATCTTGTATAGCCACTCTGGAAATCAGCATGGCAGTTTCCCAGGATACTGAGAGTTAGTCTTTCTCAGGACCCAGCAATATCACTCTTAGGCACTTACCCCCAAAATGCTCAACCACAATACAAGGATACTTGCTCAACTATGTTGATAGCAGTATTATTTGCAATAGCCAGGACCCAGAAACAACTTAGATGGTGCTCAACCAAAGATGGATAAAGAAATTGTGGTACATTTACACAATGGAGTATTACTTGATGGTAAAAAACAATGACATTATGAAATTTGTAGGCAAATGGATGGAACTAG
Source organism: Sigmodon hispidus (assembly GCA_004025045.1). Taxonomy (NCBI): domain Eukaryota; kingdom Metazoa; phylum Chordata; class Mammalia; order Rodentia; family Cricetidae; genus Sigmodon; species Sigmodon hispidus. The sequence goes on from PVIH01003666.1 coordinate 151,061, forward strand.
AAAAAATTATGCTGAGTGAGGTAATAGAGATCCAGAAAGACAAACATGGTATGTACTCACTCATAAGTGGACAGTAAATAGCGAACACATAGCAAAGGATGAAAAGTCTAGATTCCACAGTCCAAGAGAAAACAGATAGAAAGGAGGACCCTAAGAAGGTTACACATGTATTGCCCCAGCAAGTGGGAATGGTTAATATCTCCTGGGTAAACTGTGAGTGGGATGTGAAGAACGGGTGGGAACATAAGGGTTTGAGAAGGCGGAGTTTGGGGAGGGACTGAGAGATGAGCAATGAAAGAGATATTCCAACAGAGTGAGCTATCATGGATTTAAAGAGAAACCTGATGCTAGAGAAATCCACAGGAACCCACAAGGAGGTCCCAGCAAAGACTCCTAGCAATGCTGGAGAGGGTCCTGAACTAGCTTTCCCCTGTGGTCACACTGGTAATTACCCTAGAACCTGCATCCAATGACTGATGCAAGCAGATGCAGATACCCACTGCCAAGATCTTGGCCAAACTCCTGGAGTTTAGTTGAAGAGAGGGAGGAGCACCTAAAGGAGCAAGTGGACAGGGGTGTGTCAAGAGCACAATGAAGAAAACCAAAGGGACAGTTGACCTGAAGTAATGGAGCTCATGGACTCTGGACTGACAGCTGGAGAGCCTGATGTGATCAAACTAGGCGTTTTGAATGAGGGTGAGAATTGCTTTGATCAAGCTATTAATGGGCCTCCAGCTATAGGACCAGGAATTATCTCCAATACATGAACTGGCTTTTTAGAGCTCACTTTCTATGAGATACCTTGCTCAGCTTGGATAAGAGGAAGAAGGGATGAGTCCTGTTTCAACTTCGGATGTTAGCCTGTGTTGACTACTCAAGGGAGGCCTCAGCCCTTTTGAGAAATAGATGGGAGATGAGGCAGGCAGGGAGGAGGATGGTGAGATTGACACACTGCAGCTCCCAGTGCCGCTAGGACCAATGTGGAGGTGTTAGAGATTTGGATTTTTTAAAGGGACTGGGTATTTTTTTTTAAAGGACTAAACTTTTAATATGTTTGAATTTGTAGAGACTGGGACTTTAAATACTATTTATGTTTTTAATGTGAGATGTTGGAGAGGAATGAGAAAGCAAAGGTTGTAGCTTAATGATGTGTTTGTGTGTTGAGCAGTCAAGGGATCGATTGTGCAGGAGAATTTTATTTGAACTTGACACAATCTAAAGCCATCTGAGAGGAGCAAACCTTGTTTAAGTAAATGCCTCCATAAGACTGAGTGGTAGAAGAGCTTGTAGAGCACTTTCATAACTAGTGATTCATGTGGAAGGGTCTAGTACATTGTGGGTGGGGCCATCTCTGGGCTGGTGATTCTGAGTTGTATCGGAAAACAAACTGAGCAAACCATGATGAGCAAACTAGTAGGCAGCAGTATCCTCCATGGCCTCAGCTCCGCCTCCAGGTTCCCATACTGCTTGAGTTCCTGTTCTATAGTCATCCTTTGATGATGAACAGTGATGCAAAAACTTCAGCTGAACAAGCCCTTTGGTTCCTCCTCAGGTTTCTTTCATCATGGTGTTTCATGGCGATAGTAATGACAGTAGATTAGATTTCTCAACCCTATTCCTCTTTTTTTTTCCAGAGAAAAAGGTTGCTATGAATTTGATGTTTTTATTCATATATTTTTTCTATAATTTTCTACATGCTACATCTAACATTAATGAATATATAAATTTGTCTTTTTAATGTCTAAGTAAGTAAAATTATGCTATTCATGCTCATACACATTTCTACTAATATGTATGCTATGGAGAAATATCTGTGTTGGCACAGGATGCTAGCAGGTGCCTTTTAACCACTCAATAGTATTTTATTCAAGTTTGTGCACTACATGGGGTTTCATATGTGTGTATTTTAATGGCAGTTTCTTATACTGGTGATTATGTTATTTTGTAGATTTTTGCTTGGTCTTATAAACAAAGCTGTAATGTAGTGATATTAATCTTGTGACCATGAGGGAAATTGTAAGTAGGCCTACATGCCTAGATATAAAATTACTGTTGCCAGGATAGAAATCACCATATGAGATTTAACAAAACATTGCTACCTACTTCCAAAGTGTCACTGTGACAGTGACCCCAGATGTGTGTAGGTCATATTATTCTGTGTCTTTCTCAGCACCTGATGTCCTCACACATAATTCTTTGTCATTCAAATAAATGTCAGAAGTTGTGTACATAAGTTAGAGTCTAACCTGGGTCCTTTGAGGAATTTAAACAGTTGTATAGTAATCATCTAGAGGTGATTAGTAATGAAATGGGTGAAATGGCAGATGTGGGGTTTTGCTCTTTGGTTCCCCAATGGCTGTCCATTTTTAGTGTTCTCTGGAGAGTCTTCATCAGCTCATTTACCTTTATCATATAAGTATATTACTAACATTGCTTGCTGCCCTGGAAATAACTTTACCTTTATTTGCAGTGTCATATGACATGGAAGTTGTAATCTATCTATCCTGCAGGCTTTATTTTTACACTCAAGGACAGAGTTAGAGTTTGTATTGTAGTTAAGAAAAATTATCCTGGTCCTGAGTCATATCACCCTACATTGTTTTTTAAAACTTATAGTTTTACTTTTCATATTTTGGTCTTGAATATACCAGAATTTATTGTATTTGGGGAGTGATATAGGTATATTTTGGAAAATTGTCCTTGACGCCAAATAATCACACATAGTCACACATCACACACACACACACACACACACACATACACACACAAAACCACACCCCATAAACTCACATTTTAATTGCACAGTGTGAGAAAACACAGATTAATTAATATACACATGCCAACTATTTCACTCACAGTTTTGTGTATTGATTCTCTTGGCTTTTCAGAAAGCATTTTTAAAAATTTTACACAAATTTATTTGTGTGTGTATGTGGGGGGAAGCATGAAATTTATTTGTGTGTGTATGTGGGGAGGAAGCATCAAGTTTATTTGTGTGTGTATGTGGGTCGAAGCATGAAATTTATTTGTATGTGTATGTGGGGAGGAATCATCAAGTTTATTTTGTGTGTGTATGTGGGTGGAAGCATGAATGTATAAGTTCCATGGTGCTGTGTCCAGTCAGAAAACAAGTGCTAGAAGCCGCTGACCTTCTTCTACCAAGTAGACGCCAGGAGTCTGACTCATGTTCCCAGGCTTGGCAGCAAGTGCCCTTCCTTCCTGAGTCCTCTCACCAGCCCCCTTAGATGGGCAAAGTCATACTGTGTGTGGATGGTAGCAGATTTATTTTTTCTTTTCTAACTGACCATGATGCTTTTTGCTAATTTTTCAAGTCTTCATATCACTGAGTCTATTGAACAGATGTAGTTACAGCTGCTGTCACTAGCTTTCAAAGCTGTGCTCATGTTTTATCATTATTGTACTTTTTCTTTATAATTTTTGTTGATTTCTCTTTTCTGATTGAAAGAGTCCTTTTCTTTCTGGTTGGCTAAAGTTTTTTTTTATAAAGTGTTTATTATATTTTTTAAGTGTTTGTTTTATTAAGATATTCATTACTTAGGTGGGAATCTTCTGCACTGAGATGACGGCATGGCTAACCTGAAAGTGTTCTTTGTCTGGGTCAAATCTGAACTTAAAAACCGTAAAAAACAATACCCTATTTTCCAATGCATGTAGATAAATTATTGACATATATTTTGAAGGACAATAAAACTATGTACACAGTAATTAGAGGTAGTGTTTTTTTTTTTGAGAAACACAGAGAAAGAAATTTGAAGGAGGAGATAGGATTGGTGGTGTCAGAAAAACATATTTTATCAGAATGTGGAATGTTTTTGTATTTCTTCTGAAGAGAAATATGTTCATTTAACTTCTGTAATTTTTATAGCAATAGATATATGGAAATAAGAGGTGTCAGATTAAGAATGATAAATTTTGAATCATAGAACTATAATTGCATGCCAATTTTTCTTTACAATTTTCAATACCTTTTTAAAAATATTTTTTTATTTTGTATTTATCAAGAAAAACAGTAAATTGAATTTAAAATGCTGAAAAGTTAACAATAACTATAAAGAAAATAAAAATCATAAGCATGATTTATCAAGGGTGATAATGCAAATAATTTGCTGCATATAAAATTGCTTTGTGTTCAGCTTTCCCTCTGGAATTTTTTTTCTATACTTGTATATCCCCATTCAAGGTCCCTTCCCCCTCCTGCCACATCAGGTCATTTTTTCTTCTCCACAACTCCCTATTCCTTCCCTGGGCAGGTTGCAGACAGTCCCATGGTCCCACTGATCCAATAATGCTTAGTTCAGTCTCCACTCCTGGCAAATCCCGTTTTGTCCCCCCTCCCTCAAGAGTGAGTCTGGTGTTCCTATAGGTGGAGTGGGATCCGAAGGGTCAGTCCAAGGTGTTTCTGATCTCAAGCTGGTAGTGGTTTGAAGCTTGGGCATGCTTTGCTTTTTTCTTGCTAGTTTGTTTAGAAACCACTAATGAGTGAGTACATCCCCTGCTTATCTTTCTGAGTTTGTGATACCTCGCTCAGGAGGATATTCTCCAAATCCATCCATTTGCCTGCAAATTTTAGGATATCATTTTTTTCTTACTGCTGAGTAGTATTCCATTGTGTAGATGTACCACAGTTTGTTAATCCATTCTTCAGTTGAGGGACATCTAGGTTGTTTCCAGGTTCTTGCTATTACAAATAATGCTGCTATGAACATAGT